>CAJQZJ010004752.1:6007589-6147054 GCA_907164525.1 Lophiomys imhausi
TGTGTGTGTGTGTGTGTGTGTGTGTGTGTGTGTGTGTGTGTGTGTGTCTCGGTTTGAATGTGTCAGTGTGTATGTGTGTGTATGTATTTGTGTCTGTGCATGAGTATGTTTTTGTGAATGTGTGTGTGTATGTGTGTGTGTGTGTGTTGAGGTACACTATTCTCTTCCACTAATCTTAATATTTATCTGTCTGTTCATATCATCTTCCTTACAATCTGTCACTAAGGGATAATTCTTAAAAATGAGTAATGTATTACTTCAACTTGATTTCCTTTTCAGAACAATATTTGAAACTTTATTATTTCCTACATAGATATATACCTAAAGATAAATTATATAATATTAAATTCATACTAGAATTGTGAGAGAAATTGAATAATATCTGTATAACAATTTGGTTACATGTTCATCTCATACTACTTTTTAGTATTCTAGTCTGTTTTTTCATATACTTCCATTAACTTAAATGATCTCTATTTTCTTTTCTTGGTGATACAAAATTCTATATACAAACCCTGTACATATATTTAAATATTACACATAATGATTTCTTCTTTCTAGTTATTGCCAGTGACACTGTATTCATAAACATTTTAAGGAATATGCATGTCATTGTTTTATATATATTATATATTTATATGTAATATATACAAATATAAAACAATGTTTATGTGTTTTATATTGATAACATATGTTATTATTTATATATAAATGTCAATTGTCAATAACTGCATAACATTTATAATCATATGTTTATATTGTATTTTATCTCGTTAAAAAGCATTTACATCTATGTTCATGAGGGAGATTGGTTTGAAGTTCTCTTTCTTTGTTGGGGCTTTTTGTGGTTTAGGAATCAGGGTGACTGTGGCCTCATAGAATGAGTTTGGCAGTGTTCTTTCTGATTCTATTTGGTGGAAGAGTTTGAAGAGTATTGATGTTAGCTCCTTTTGAAGGTCCAGTAGAATTCCGTGCTAAAGCCATCTGGCCCTGGGCTTTTTTTGGTTGAGAGATTTTTAATGACTGTTTCTATTTCCTTAGGGGTTATTGGGCTGTTTAATATGTTAATCTGATCTTGATTTAGTTTTGGTAGGTGGAATTTATTGAGAAAATTGTCCATTTTGCTTAGGTTTTCAAATTTGTTGGAATATAGGTTTTTAAAGTAGGACACAAATATTTTTTTGGATCTCCTCAATGTCTGTTGTTATTTCTCCCTTTTCATTTCTGATTTTGTTGATTTTTTTTTTGTTGAGGTTTTTTTCCCTCTGCCTTTTAGTTAATTTGGCTAGGGGTCTATTTTGTTGATTTACTCGAAGAACCAACTCTTGGTTTCATTGATTCTTTGTACAGTTCTTTTTGTTTCTAAGTTGTTGATTTCAGCCCTAAGTTTGATGATTTCTTGCCTTCTGCTCCTCTTGAGAGTGGCCCAGACGATCCAGCCTTGCAGACCTCCTCAATAGCTGTTTCCTCAAAAGTCTACAACCACAACTCAAAATCGCTAAGATAGTTCAGCTCCAAAGACTGCTCCAGCCAGAACTTCAGTAAAGCCCTGAAGATAAGCTTCTGTCTACAGACTTCTTAGGGCGTCTAAATAGCTGAGCACAAAAGGACTGAACATCAAATGATTCTATTAACATTTTTAACCATTTTCCATTCTTATTTTGGCCCCAAACAGGTTTACTACGCCCCAAATCAGCAGGAAGTCATTTTAAGAGAGTGACATCCCATGCCCAGAAGGTGGGGAGGGTGTCCCCCCCTTTTTGGTTATTTGATGGATAACACAAAATGTTGCTATTTAGGGGAAGATACTACAAGCTGTTAAATGGTCTTGTTAAATGGGTTTTGGAGGTTAGACCCAGGGACTTCTCTCTTTTTCTTTTCTATATACTTCTTTCTCTCCTGTGTAGGAGTGAATGGACTTGAGAAAAAATGGGACATAGACATATTATAGGAAAGACCTCTCTCCTATAACAATAAATACAATACAAAACAACATAAACAAATAGGCCACAATTACGAGGGTTATATGGCTTAGCATAGGAAACCATAAGAAAACCAAGAAATTCACCAAAATGTGGGCAAGAGAACCTAGAAGGGACAGAGATTGTAACACATGTCAAGAGAGTCTTTAACGTCGTTTCATTCATATGTCTCCTTAGTAAGGTAAGCAAGGAAAGTAAACCTATTCTATTCTTCTTACTCTTCTCTCATACAATACTTTCCAACTGCAGTCTCCTCTCATTCCAGACTCCCCATCTCTCTTCTCTCCCAGATCTGCTAATCTTAACTTTCTCTTCAAAAGAAAAGCAGGCCTCCCAGTGATTTCAACCAACACAAGATAATAAGAAGTATTAAGACCAGACATAAATCTATTGTATCAGTGTTGGACAAGGCAACCTAGTAGGAGGAAAAGGATTCCAAGAGCAAGCAACAGAGTCAGAGACACCCCCACTCCCATTGATTGAAGTTCAACATAAACCAATTTAATTCACCAGTTCGGTTTTTTTTTATCTCATTGATTACTTCTTTTCATTTTTCTCATCAGCATAAAATCAGAACAGTAAGAAATATCTAACAATAGTAAAACAAAGTTATGCAAATAACATTCTTATGTAATAATACCTATTCACCTTATTATTATTTCATGCCCCCTGATTTAAATTATTTATAAATTAGACTACTTTTCTCATCATAAATCCAAATGGTCAGTTTCTTCAGAGCATGTTCCAAACAAGAACCCAAGAACAGTTACCTATACCACCTCAAGTCTGTAATTTGTTTCATTTACTGTAGTGTACCCTCGCTTCTCTAGTTCCAATTCTTAATGGCTTAGGTGTAGCCACAGTCCTGCTCCAGAGAGAATTGGAGGCAATATGTCCTGATAACTGTGTCAACACACACAAAAATAGATTTTCTATCACACACATATTTTCCAACTTTCTCATGTCTGTAAACCTACATTCATTATTTTATAATGTATATGTTTTGAGGAAAAATATGCTCATCCTTATCAGTTATTTTGGGGAGAGCATATATCAACAAAAATATGAATATCAATGAATAGTAACTCAAAATATTCAGTTTCGAAACAAACTTCAAATTAAAAATTGGGGAATCACAGGAATTAATCAATGAATGAGGAAGATGAAAGCAAACTGATATGTGATTATTCTCACTTCATTTTATAATGATTCAATTGTGTTTTTGTTGGATAATTTTACTACAAAGTAAACATTGGAATAAGATACAAGTCAAACACAAAATGAAATATGTAGATTATTAAATGGTACTATAAAAATTAAATTGTGAAAAATGATAAATTTATCAAAAGGAAACATAAATTAGACCTAGAAGTCATGAGGTGAAACTGAAATAAATTATTGGTAACAATAATACATAAAAATCAATAATTAAACATTATTACTGTCATCATAGAAAACAGTTTGTAGTGTGTACTGAGACTGCTTACAGTTCATGATTTAATATGTACGTTATATAAAACAGTAATGTCTGTGTAGCTATGATTATGGCACTATTAAAAGAACAAAGACAAAGAAGTTGGTGTCTTATAAAAGGTCTCTAATTAAAAAGGAAACAGATTAGCTTTTCTAAAGTTAAGAATATCAAAATATCTCCACTAGGGCAAAGTGTATTGCAATTCTGTGGTTGTGTATCTGTGTGTGAGTGTAAACACAGAGGGATAAGGATGTATGCACGTTTACATGTGCACAAGCATGTCCATACATCTGCAAGCTGTAAATAGATGTTATATGTCCACCTTGTTCATTTTCCATGTACTATTTTGAAATTGGATCTCTCCCCCAAACCTGGATTTATGTTTTCTTAACTACATTAGAAGTTACCAATCCCCAATGATCCTCTAATATTAAACAGTATTCCAGCAATACTATAAACACCTGGATGCTAACCTTCTGATCTGTTATAGAAAATGAAACTCTTATCTTGTTCGTGTATTAGATAACATTTATTTGTGTTTTTTTATCTTCATAGCTAAATATTACCCTACAGAGTAAAGGAATAATTTTCAATGATTATATTTGTCTTCACTGAGTTTAAAATGGTTGGTCTAAAATTAGCTTATTTTCTTATTATCTAGGCTATGCGGCATACAAGAAAGTTCAGTGAGCCAAGATATAATGCAAAGAAAACTATTTGTTTTACTTATTTACATATTTGTTTACATTTAGCACCAGGCTACAGCAAGACATTTTTTTTTCTGCTCTTACACCCATGCAATTTGCGGTTGCCCTACTGCAAAGTTGAGAACTATCAGTTGTAATATCATAGTGAGAATCAAAAACCCACCAAATAGATAGAAAATGTGTTTTAAAATAGACATCACCAATTTATTTGTTTATAGCTAAATTCCCCTGAGCATGCTGTTTCTATTCCTTTCTCCTTGATACATAGATCAAGCTTGAGATTTTTGTCTCTGGGGAACATATTGGAGGAATAAACAAACAGTTTATTTTTTCTTTTCAAAACTTCATACTGTCCTTCACCTTCTATGGTCTTTGAAAGTTTTTTCCCTCATTTAATCTATTTTATGGCACCTTAGCACCCTACAGGAGTCTACAACTGTCCTATTTATCTTTTCTATGGAGGATTATTTTAAAGTCTAGCTGTTTAATAGTGACTAAATATAGCAGAGGACATGTATTAGGACACTTTAAACAGAGTTCTAGCTATTTTGGTGTATAGGATGAAAATATTACTATATGTTTGTTATGTTGTACTATGTTAATATGTCTGTAAGCCTCTTAGATGATACATCAAAAGAATATTTTGAAACATGACACTGGGTGTGAAATATATTTTGCTAAATGAAACATGCCAAAGTCTATTAAAAAGGATCTCTTAAAGAATGATCAAAATAGAAGTGACATATAACTGGCAATTATGTAATAAATACAGATTGACAAGTCTCCCAATGGATTTATCACTATGTGTTATTACATCTTTGAGATATGTATAAGAATACAAAAAAAAAACCTGGGTAGTTAAAGAATTTGAGAATCATACAACATTAAGTAAAATCCAAAAGAGTTGAGTTTAAAATAGCCAATAGGTTATTGCATTATATCTGATTCATGAAGAATAACCAGGTGGTTGAGAAATAATACTATAGTTTCATTTTTTAAAGAGTCATAATACACTTAAATGAAAGTAAGCACAAATGAAAATTTGTGGGGGTAGCAGGACGTTAAGACTCATAACTGGTTGTATTTGTTGGGAATAATAAATTTTCCTCCAATAACTCTAGAGATATAAAGAGTTACAGGGTCACATTTACAGTTGCAAATTACCCCTCCATCTGGTAAGGGACTAGAAGTTCAATTAGCTCTCATGAGAATATCCATTAAATCTATAGTGACAGGGTAATTGTAGCAAATATGTAAGGTAGAAAGACTGTGTTAAACTTGTAACTCAGTGGTTAGATATGGGCATGAGGCCAAAACAGTTTCTAGTCTGAGTGTTATATGATAATTAATCATTGGTAAATGCAATTGTGAAGGATATATTCTAAGGAGAATAAATAACTTACATTGTAATTTTGAGTACAAGTATAGATAAGTATATTAAATAAGTAACTTCAGACAGAGAACTAACATTCAGTGGGGAAAGAGAGGTGGAAATAAATGACTTGTAATGAGTAGAGATATATGCAAATCCTAACTGGGAATCTTAAATTAGAGAATACAATAAAGAATTACATAGCTATAGGATAGAGTCATGTTAAACATTGTAAATGTTGATTTGTCCTGTTTGCTGTCTGTTACATTGTCTCTGATTGGTTAAATAAATGCTGAGGCCTGAGACTGGGCAAAGACAGAGAAAGGTGGTACTTCCTGAGATTAGAACAGGAAGCCTGCACTTTAGACAGAGAATTAATGCATTCCAGCCAGGAGCAGGAAGTAGGAGGACACACACCTTGGGTTAGAGAAAAGAACCTCATTCCACATGGCCAGGAACATCGGCATATGGTAGAGAATGGCAGTCTAAGGGGACATATGCATATGCATATATGGGGTCATATTTGGCTAATAGACTAGCTTAGGTGGGCCAAGATTGCTCAATTCAGGCCAAGGCTGGTAAAATTAATATGGCCTCTCTGTGCTCATTTATAGTGTCTGATTAAGGATTAAGAACCTCCAAACCAATTAAAGATAATGTAAATACTGGTTAAATAATTTAATTAGTCATATTTCTTTTTACGTATGGCGCCCAAAGACAGCAATTAGAATCCATGCTTACAGTGTGAGAAGACCCGTGTGAAAGCCCATTTCCTAGCCAAAGAGCAGGAAACGGAACCAAAATGCATTGCAAAGGTGTGGCTACCTTAACAAAAGCTGTTGCCTTGCAGCAAAGGCAGGGAGCTAAGGCTTAGCTCGCCTTACCTACTAAAAAACTGGCAGCCTTCTAAACAGAATTTGAGAGCGGAATTAATTGCCTAGATTAAAAATGGAGGAATTCATAATGCCTCAATACCCTTGTATTATAATTGAGCTTCTTCCTCTTAGCATGCAAATGGTTTTTACCCTGACAATTGTAGTTCTGTGTATCTTTTTTGAGAAAGTTCAGACTAGGATAGTCTTAAAGGAAAGAATTTAAAAATGGAATGCAAAATTGCCAACAATAATAATGGAGGAAGGAGGGAGGCCCTTCCTGATAGATAATACAAAATTGATGGCAGCTGGAGCTAAGAGTTCCTTGGCTATGAGGTGCTTCTCAGGGCCTTCTGGGAAGGGTCCACCAATGAAATACAGTCACAACTAAATTCCATGTAATAATGAACAAAGCTTTAATTGCAGCATGGGGATGGTATGGTTAGACATGCCAAGGTTTTTGGAATGTTTTTTGCTTGACTTTTGTTTAGATGTCTTTGATTTTCCTATATCAGGAGGTAGAAATGATTTTTTTTTCTGGTTTAGCATTGCTAAAACATAAGAGATTTTTGAAGATTTTGGGCAGATTTCAAATTGTCACTACAGTTCAATGTTGGGTTTGTAACTCTCTAGGTTACAGAGTTACTAATATCTGGGATTTAAGTGAAATATTTGAGTAGGGTGGTACTAGCACACACCTTTAATCCCTTAATCCCATCACACTAGAGGAAGAAACAGGCAGATCTCTGAATTCTAGACCAGCCTGGTTTAAACAATGAAGGCTGCTGATAAGATAGACTGCTTAGTAAAGACAGTGTAGAATTCAAAAATGGCACATTTTTCACTTGATGTTAAGTTTAATAATGTCCTTACTGATCTAATGGATAAATACACATAATCTTAAATTCATGTAAAGAGAAAGGGGTCACAAACCAATCTCCTTAGGTGTGAGGCTCCCACTAAGGGAGCCTCTAAGGGAGGCATTTTGCCCCTAAAAGAGATATGTTAATTGCTGGGTGTGGTGGTACACGCCTTAATCCCAGAATTTGGGAGATAGAAGCAGGCTAATCTCTGTGAGTTCAAGGCTAGTCTGGTATACAAAGTGAGTCAAGGACAAGGATATACAGAGAAATCCTGTCTCAAAAAAAGAAAAAGAAAAAAAAAAGGACAGAGAGAGAAAGAGATATTTTCTGTTTATCAATGTAAAGTTAATCAATGTAAGGACCCAGAGTTAGGCTGGGGAGTGACATGCAAACTGCATGCCTCCCTCAGCCAACAGTTAAGAAAAGCTAAACATAACATAAAATAGCATATCATGCTATTCTAAACCAATATCCTTAAGAATGGAGCTTCCATGGGAGAACTGGAACTCAAACTAATACAAAATGGTTTAATTAATGCTATTACTTAATAACGGGAATTCAATTATTTAAATTCAAACATTGGTCTCAAAACTTGGGAGACAAGGACAAAACAGGTTCCTTGTGTATTCTAGGCCAATCTAATCTACAGAGCTCTAGAGAGCAAATCAAGACACCCTAAGCTACAAAGAGAAACCCTGTCTCAATAAGGATAGATTTATCCACATAGAAATTAAATCTCCAAAGAAAGAAGAAAAGGAAAGAAAAAATACATAAATGCATACCTTTGATCCCAAAACATGGGAGATAAAGACAGAGACAGATAGGTTCCCATTGAGTTTGAGGGCTACCTAATCTACAAAAATCCAGAACAAAAAAGAATAAACCCATTTTAATCAATTTATAAATTTATGTGAAATATAGAGGAGAACACTTAAACTCCATACAGTCTTATACTGTATTTTCAATTTAAAATAGATTATATATAGCATATATATGTAATACTATTACATGCCATCCTTTTTTATAACATGAATGGAGATTTACAAATGTCTTTCCTTTGTTGAAACAAAGCACAGAAGATATTCCTTAATTGATTTGTGTATCCCGCACATCCAAGGCATTTTGGTAATTGCAGACTATATGTTACTTGTGAGATATTATATATTTTCAGAACAATGGGACCAGAGTCCAAAGAAGACAAGACAAGTAACCCAAATTATCCAGCCTCATAGACTGCCTCAATAGCTGTTTTTTAAAAATCTGCATCCAGAACAACTTCAAACAGCTTGCTGAGATAGCTCAGCCTCAAAGATTGTTCCAGAAGGGCTTCAATAAAGCCCTGAACTTTCCTACCCAAAGTCCAGCTTCAAACTACAAACTGCTCAGGACATTCAAATTGTTGAGCATATAGAGACTGGACAACAAGTGTTACTACTAAATTGATTAATCATTTTTCCCATTTTATTTGGGCCCCCAAACAGGTTTTTTGTGTCCCAGTTCAGCAGGAAACAGTTTTAAGAGAGTGATGTCCCATTCCCAAAAAGTGGGATGGATGATACTTTGGTCATTTGATGTGTTATAAATGTTGTTTAGTGGTGATGGTTACAAATTGTTAAAATGTCTTGTTAAACAAGGTATAGAAAGTTAGACTTGGAGATCTCTTTTTCTTTTCTCTATCCTTTTTTCTCTCATAAAGGGGGGAAGACTTGAAAAGAAAAAGAGGGGGAATATATGTACATAATATAGAAAATGATAAGATATAAGGATAGATTATTGAATCTGCTCTGAAACTCAAAACTATTGTTATTCTCAAATAAGGTTATCTTTTGATACATTGGTATAGAATTTTGTATATTGATACAAAAATAAGGTTAAATTTTGATTCATTGGTACAAAATTTTATAATTTGATGCACACACACATCTTGAAATATATATATATATATATATATATATATATATATATATATATATATATATATTTCAACTCTTATAAAAGGTATTGTGCCTATACAACTCATTTAAAAGTACAGGTTTACTTCTGATTATTTTATGGGTTGCTATTGCAATCTATTTAGGAGTCTGGATAATACAAGTTGACTGGCCAGTTGAGTTTCTGCTCATGTCAAATACTAGTCTTAATTTATCACAAAATAGACTTAATAGGTTAAACAGATACTAAATGGATAAAAATATACAGTTTGTTTTTTCAAAAATAGATAGATAGATTTATAAATAAATTGATAGATGTCTTCAAAACCCTCATAGGCATACAGAAAATGGCATTTGAAGATATTTTTTTTTATTATTTTAAGAATTGTTTGACTTAAGACAGTCAGTTCCTGACAGCTCCCATTTGACTTGAAAGAAGACAAAGAGCATCAAAAAGAAATCTCCCATCAGGAGACAATTCCTACTGGGCAAAAACGCCCCTGTTCTCTCAACAGACTATAAACAGTCCAAAGATGAACCAGAGCTTAAAGGCAGGTAAGTCGGTGTCCTGATTCTGAAGAGACAGAATGGGAAAACCATTCTTATTCCCTCCTGCACAATTTAGTCTGTGAAAAATGCTTAGCCAGAAGGCTGAAGATGATGCTGCAATGATATTGAGAGATATTTGGGTCTGTCTAGGTAACAAACTGTCATTTTTTTCTATCTGGAAGCTGCTCTCCTGTGATTCCTACTCACTCAATTAATAACTTTATCCATTTTTGTGTCTTTGATGGGATTGAAGGCATAATAGTTATAAAATTTCAATTGAACTTGAGTTGTTTAGGATTTAAAAGGGTATTTTCAAGTCTAAATAAAATATTTAGGTTGACAAATACATGACATGAAAGAAATTATTTAGGTTCAGAACTTTAGACACACCAAGATAGATAGATGATTTTTTTCTTCTTCAAGATTGCCTGATACAAATCGGCTAAACATTATGTGTGTAACTTTTATATATGGTTTTCTTGATTTTTTTCTTATTTGTTCTTTTTGTTTTTACTATATGAGTTAAAAATTTTAGCCTTTTTTTAACAAAAGGAGGGAATTGATGGGGTAAAATTATGCATTCTAAATGTTGACTGGTCCTGTTTGCTGTCTGTTACATTATCTTTGATTGGTAAATAAATGCTGAGGCCTGAGATTGGACAAAGACAGAGAAAGGTGGGACTTCCTGAGATTAGGAAGCCTGTGCCTTAGAGAGAAGATTAATGCATTCCAGCCAGGAGTAGGAAGGAGGAGGACACACACCTTGGGTTAGAGAAAAGAATGTCATTCCACATGGCCAGGAACATGGGCATATTGTAAAGAATGGCAGTCCAAGATGACATATGTATATATGGGGTCATATTTGGGTAAATAGACTTATGAGCTAGCTTAGGTGTGCCAAGATTGCTCAATTCAGGCCAGGGCTTGTTAAAATTCACTTGGTGTCTGTGTATTCATTTATAATGTCTGGATAAGAATTAACAGCCTCCAACCAAATAATGATAATATAAATACTAGTAAATAATTTAACTATTTTTACATATGGCACCCAACATAATTTAATTAATATTTTTACAGCTATAATTCACCTACTCAATATTTCTGAACATTATAAAAACTTACAGGAAAAAAACATTGTAGCAACAATAAATGGTTAAAACCTCATTGACTAATAGGAGGAATACTGCTACTTTACGTGATATGAATTCTTTCTTATCTCAAAAAAATTCTGGGGCATACATCTCTTTGATAAGGCTTAGAAAAATTTGTTTAAATGCACACATCTGTTCTGGATGACCCACAGTGATAGATTCACAACCTTTGCCTCTGAATGTGATACTACAAATAAAAATTAAACTAGATCAAATATATGAGGCAAATGCTTTCATGTGGTATGGAAGGCTGTCATTCTTGAATAAAGGGAAACTTACAAAAACTTTTCATCATTTCTAATTTAAAAGAACAAGGTCTAGATAAAACAACAAAAGTAAATATTTAATGTTAGCATATGCTCCAGCATCATAGTGATCAAAACTGACAGAGTAGAACAAATGGAGATACAAATAAAGGTAATGTTTTTTGACCACTATCCCCTAAATGGGCTGCAATGAATAGGCTCAGTGGATAAGAATGTGCTCAGTCCTGATGAGACTCAATGTACTGGGGTGGGATGGTACTGGACAGAGGGTTTCACTTTTCTGAAAAGGAGAAGGGTGATGGGGAAGAGGGTGGGAGGGCAGGGCCCAGAGGAGGGGAGGGAGGGACCTATGATCGAGATGTAAAATGAATAAATAAATAAACTTAATTAAATATATAAAGAATTCAAGAAATTAAAAACCAACAAACTAAATAATCCAATTTTTAAAAAGCTGGGGTACAGAGTTAAAATGAAAATTCACAATAGAGGAATATCTAATGGCCAAAATGCACCTGAAGAAATGCTCAAAATCCTTAGTAATCAGGGAAATGCAACTCAAAATGACTCTGAGATTTCATTTCATACCAATCAGTATGGCTAAGATCAAGAACTCAAGTGATAGCACATGCTGGTGTGGATGTGGACAATGAGAAGCACTCCTCCATTGCTGGTGGGAGTGCAAACTTATGCAACCACTTTGGAAATTAATTGGGTGATATTTTACAAAATCGGGAATAGTTCTACCTCAAGTTCCAGCCATACCACTACTGGGCATATATGCAAAAAATTCTTCACCAAACCGCAAGAACATTGCCTCAAAAATGTTCGTAGTAGCTTTATTCATAGAAGCCAGAGACTGTAAACAACCCAGATGTCTTTCAACTGAATAATGGCTAAAAAAACAAAAAAACAAAAAAACCTGTGGTACATTTACACAATGGACTACTCTCAGCTATCACAAACTAGGAAATCATGCAACTTTACAACCAAATGGATGGCTCTATAAAAGCTCATCCTAAGTGACCTAACTCACACCTAAAAACATATATATGGTATATACTCATGTATAAGTGAATATTAACCATATAGCACAGGAAAGCTATTCTACAACCCACAGACCCAAAAAGACAAGAACCTAGCATAACTATCCTATGAAAAATTCTACCCAGCAGTGGGTCATAGACCCTGTTGCCTGGAAAACATTATCCTAGCTGGGCTACCATATCAGGCCTCAGTATAGGAGGAAGCTCTTAGCCCTCATGTGACTGATGAACTGAGGGGGGCTGATAAGTGGGGGCATGCCTCATCAGGGGAAAAGGAGATGATGGAGATAAGGAAAAGGGAGGGAGGATGGGACCTCCTCACCTGGAGGTGAGGAGGGTGGGGCCTTGGATTGAAATGTAACTTGAAAAAAATAATCAAAAAAAGAATAAAGATAAAGAGCATGTCAGCTTTCTATACTACACAAGGAGTCATAAACCATATAGTAATTGGACTAGGACTATTATTAACATAGCTGGTTACTGTAAAGAGTACTGGAATAACTAGAAAATGATATTTAAGACATGAGGGAAGCTCCAAAGGACACTGAAATCATAAAGAGAGGGCACAAGCTAAGCACCTAAGCTACAAATCTCCAGAAAACGGTGCTTTCCTCAGCTTCAGCATAAAGCTAGAGATCGCTGGACTTGGATAGCCAAAGTTCATTGTCTCACTGAGTAGTTGCTGTGTTACCGTGTCTGTACATGTTTCTAAATTTTTTTTTCCTATGTTGTGGAGATGTAATTATGTGCTGGAGGTACCAATATAGTAAATAACAATTTTCCAGATTAAGTTTTGGATTCATGTATGTATGTAATTTGACTTTTCTTCATTTACTATCTTGCTAATGGCTCTGTTTCAGAATCTAGATAGTATATAAGCCTTTGACTTGACCCTATAGAATATTTCATTGTTAAAAGAACCCTGATGTTAGATAGACTATTCATGACATAGGAACCTAGTTCTTTTCTGAGTCAGGGAAAAAATTCATTTGTTTTATGTAATGTTTTGTGTTTTTTCTCCAGCATCCTCTAATTAGACACAACTTTATTACAAACAGAGAAAGAAAGTTTTAAAATAGTCATTTTATAGTTTTAAGAGAACACATTTGACTCGATAATTTTTTTTTACTTTAAAAAAAACATTTATTTATTTCTTCAAGTAACATCTCAATCACAGTTCCCTCCCCTCTCCCCCACCTGGTCCCACCCTCCCACCCTCTTCCCCCTTACCCTCCTATCTGCTTTTTTGTTGTTTTCTAATTTAAGGTGTATCTTTTTCTCCCCAACAACTCCTCCTTTTAGTGCGAAAACAGGCTCTTTTTCTTAAAACTCGATATATTTTTAGAGGCAATAAACATCAATACAATTAATAGAATCTGAAACACATTAATTTAGAAAATCAGAATTCAATCGAAATAAAAAACTGTTAGGGATGAAACATGTTGTAAATAACTATTAAAAAGCTAAGTTTTCTTTGTTGGGGTATAACTGTCTAAAATTTTCCATATGGTGATGTAGTATAAAAATAACTGTAGAATAATAAACATCTAGTAAAGAATTTTACCACAATGAGAGAATAGTTTTCATTCCCCTGTCTGTGAGGTTAAGCAGACAAATCTATTATGATGCATTTTTTCTGAAACTGCATCCAATTCACTTGATTTATTTGACACTTATTAAATACTCCACCTAATATTAAGAGAATACAGTTCCATGAAAATGATCATTATGATTGACCACAATTTAGGGATATAAAACACTGTCTAACAGATTAGATAGACTAGAAATAATTCAACATGTTATCAGACAACAATGAAATTAAATTAAAAAATGCAAGGAATGTAACTGGAGAATTTTTGCATATAGGAAAGGAAAAGTCAAGTCTCTACATGTTCTACATATTTAAACAATTGCCCTGGCAGTACATAAACTATAAACTATTTCAGTACTTCAGAGGCAAGGCCAGGTGGATCAGAGGTTTTTATTTTGTTTGTTTGTTTTTGGTTTTTATGTTTTTGCTCAGTGTTTGTTTCTTTGTTTGAATTTTGAAGTGAAAAGGAAATGAGGGTAAGTCCAACAAGAAAGATAGGCAAGTAAAAATGATTGCTGCCTGTAACCCACTTAATGGAAGAAACGGACTGTCACAAAATGTCCTATGATCTCCCCATGTGCCTTTTCCCAGCTTTTCTCCTACACAGTAAATGAATAAGTATAAGAAAATGAGGGTTCAAGGAGAGGAGCACTTAAAAGCAAAATTAAAATGTTGAATGCATATATTACAAAAAAGTCCATGGCAAATTACAAACATTCCACTATATGCAATTTTATTTTTTAAGTATTATTTATTTATTTATTTATTCATTTATTTATTTATCTATCTGGGTGTTTTTTTTTTTTTTCACTTTGCAACCAGATCACAGCTCCCTTCACTTCTCCCCTCCCAGTCTCACCATCCTATCCACTACACTATCTCCCAATCCCCTTATAATTAGAGAGGGGGAGACCCTCCATGGGTACCAATCCATGTTGAAAATCAAGGCACAAGAGGGCTAAGCACTCCCTCTTCCACTGAGCCCAGACAAGGCAGTCTAACTATGGGAAAGGGATCCAAAGACAGGCAACAGAATCAGAGACAGCTCCCATTCTAATTGCTAGAGGATTCACAGAAGGGACAAGCTGCATATCTGCTACATATATATAGGGTCTAAGCCCAGCCCATGTATGTTTTTTTGTGTGTGATTCAGTCTGTGAGTCCCCATGTGTCCATGTTAGTTTATTCTGTAGGTCTTCTTGTGGTGTCTGGCTCCCTCAATCCCTCTCCCTCACTCTTCCACAAGACTCCTGGAGCACTGCCTACTGTTTAGCTGTGGAACTCTGAGTCTGTTTCCATCAGCTGCTCATATCTATATCTATATCTTAATTTCTAGATTTTATGATGCAACATGTAACATGGTAAAAAGGACGTTGTATTTACTTTGAAACTGTATTTTTTATTGAAATGGAGATATTTTTTCTATTATTCAGGTGGGTTTGTTGGGGTAGTGTTAAGCATTCTAAATGTTAATTAATTGTTCCTGCTTGCTGTCTGTTACTTACATTTACTCTGATTGGTTAAAATAAATGTTGAGGTCTGAGATTGGGCAAAGACAGAAAGGTGGGACTTCCTGAAATTAGAACAGGAAGCCTGCACTTTAGACAGAGAATTAAGACATTCCAGCCAGGAGCAGCAGGAAAAAGGAGGCACACACCATGGGTTAGAAAAAAGAACCTCATTCCACATGGCCAGGAACATTGGCATATTGTGGAGAATGACAGTCCAAGGGGATGTATGTATATATGGGGTCATATTTGGGTAATAGAATTATGAGCTAGCTTAGATGGGCTAGGATTGCACAATTAAAGCCAAGGCTTGTTAAAATCCACATGGTGTCTGTTTGCTCATTTATAATGGTGGCTTAAGGATTACTGGTTCCAAACCTATTAATAATAATCTAAATACTCTTAAACAATTTAATTAATTATTTCTACAAATGGCACCCAATGCCCAACATAAATTAATTAAGTTTTTTTTTTTTTAACATGGGTTCAATATGATCACATGGGACCTTAGCAACAAATGTCTTTTCAGGCTCTAGTAAGGGATCACTGTGAATGGAAGCAATTAGTGATATTCTAATTTGCAGCCAGAAAAGACTTCACAGGAGAGATTAACATCAGATGCTTTAAGAATCATTGGCATGACTTACTACTTGGAATCCTAGTGGGCACACCTTACATGGATACAAGTAGTTGATATTCACTCTTCCTGTCTGTTATTTGATTATCCCTGGCCTCATTAACAGCCTTGAAGCAGAGTGTTTGAAACAGCCTCTCTACCCTTCTACTTCCACTCCTTAAGATTCCACCAATTCTTAAGGCAATGCCAACCAACCATCTTCCCTTTGCCTAACTTTTAATATCACGTCCTATAACTAGACATGCTATCTACTGCCATCACCTGTGGCTACAACTAGCATAGACTCAAATAGGATAATCATTCTAGTCTTCTTGTCCTACATTAAGCAATCTTACTCTCAGTCCTTTAACAACCTTCTTATAAATGTCCCTGTTTATGCCTCAACTCCATTTACTTGGGACTCCAACTCTTAGTTTAGACCCATGTTACACAGACAAAAACTCATTGAATGAATGCTAGAGTTAAAAAAAAAACTTCATAAATAAAATGGCTAATAGATATTTACAGAACCTTTTACCAAAAAATAAAGGAACTTACATTCCTTTTAGCAGACCAAAGAACTTTCTCTAAAATTTACTGCATATTTGAACAAAAAATAAGTCTCAACAGATATAAGAAAATTGAAATAATATCATATGTTCTATCTGACCACCATGAATTAAAGCTGGATATTAATAACAATTACAAAAGATGTTCACAAACTCATGAAACTGAACAACTCACTTCTGACCACTGGGTCAGGGAACACATAAAGAAGGTAATTAAAGATTTCCTAAAATTCAATTGAAAGGAAGGCACAACAGACCCAAACTTATAAGACACAATGAAAGCAGTATTAAAAGGAAAGATAACAGCACTAAGTGCTTTCAGAAAGAAATTGGAGACAGCTCATATTAGCAACTTAACAGCACAAATGAAAACTAGGGAAAAAAAGAAGCAAACACTCTCAAGAGGAGCAAATGGCAGGAAATCATCAAACTCAAGGCTGAAATCAACAACTTAACTGAAATCAACAACTTAGAAACAAAGAGAACAATACAAAGAATCGACGAAACCAAATGCTGGTTCTTTAAGAAAGCCAAGAAAATAGACAAACCCTTAGCCAAACTAACTAAAAGGCAGAGGAAACATATCCAAATCAACAAAATCAGAAATTAAGAGATTAACAGCAAACACTGAGGAAATCCAAAGAGTCATTAGGTCTTACTTCAAAAACCTATACTCTACAAAATTAGAAAGCCTAAATGAAAAGGTCAATTTTCTTCCTTTTAAAAAAAATTATGTTTATTTATTACTTCAAGTTATATCTCCCTCACAGACTCCTCTCTCCACACTTCTAGGGCCCACCTCCCACCCTTAGCCCCTCTCTCACCTATCCTACTCCAGTGTGGGGTGGCCCCTCATTTCAGCCTCCCTCAGTTCATCAGTAATATGAGGGCTAAGAGCTTCCTCTTACACTAAGGGGCCTATATGGTAATTCCACTAGGGCAAAGGTTCCCCTAACAGGTAACAAAGTCCATTTTCCTGTTCCTTTTTGTCTATTGGTGGTAGGTTAGTTATCCTGTACTATATGGCTAAACTACAGTTATAAGTAAATAGATGCCATGAGCATCTTTCTGAGTCTGGGTTAGCTCACTCAGGATGAGCTTTTCTAGTTCAATCCATTTGGCAGCAAATTGCATGATTTCCTTGCTTCTGATAGCTGAGTAGTATTCCATTGTGTAAATGTACCACAATGTTTTTTTAATCCATTCTTTGGTTGAGGGACATCTAGGTTGTTTCCACTTTCTAGCTATTACAAATAAAGCTGCTATGAACATAATTGAGAAAATGTCTTTATGGTTTGATGAGGATTCTACTGGATGTATGCCCAGGAATGGTATAGCTGGGTCATGGGGCAGAGCTATTCCAAGTTTTTAAGATATTGCCAGAGTGATTTCCATGGTGGTTGTACAAGTTTCCACTCCCATGAGCAATGGAAGTGTTCCTCTTTCTCCACAACCTTGCCAGCATGTGCTGCCTTTTGATTTTTTTATCTTAGCCATTCTGACTGCTGTGAGATGGAATCTCAGAGTCTTCTTGAGTTGCATTTCTCTGATTCCAATCACTAAGATTAAATTAGGATCAGATAAACAAATTAAACAGTCCTATAACCCCTCAGAAAACAGAAGCAGTCATTAAAATCTCCCAATCAAAAAAAGAACAGAACAAGATGGTTTCAGCACAGAATTACACCAGACTTTTAAATAAGTTCTAAAACCAATACTCCTCAAACCCTTCCACAAAATAGAAACAGAAGGAACACTGCCAATCTCATTTTATGAGGCTACAGTCACCTCAATTTGTAAAACACAAAGACCCAACAAAGAAAGGAAATTTTTTACCAGATTCCCTTATGAAAATGGATGCAAAAATACTCAATAAAATACTTGCAAACTGAATCGAAGAACATATCAAAAGTATCATACACCATGAACAAGTAGGCTTCATCAAAGGGATGCAGGGGAGGTTCAACATATGAAAATCCATCTACAAATCCACCATATAAACAAGCTGAAAGAGAAAAACCACATGAGCATCTTATTAGATGCTGGAAAAGCATTTGACAAAAATTCAACACCCCTTCATGTTAAAAGTCTTGGAGAGATTAGGCAAACAAGGATCATACCTAAATATAATAAAGGCAATATACAGCAAGCTCATAGCCAACATCAAATTAAATGGAGATAATTTCTAAGCATTTCCACTATATTCAGTGACAATGCAAGGCTGCCCACTCTCTCTGTATCTCTTCAACATAGTTCTTGAAGATCTAGCTAGAGCAATAAAACAGGTAAAGGAGGTCAAGGTGTTACAAATTTGAAAGGAAGAAGTGAAAGTATACTTTTTTTTGCAGATGATATGACAATATACATAAGTGATCCCTGAAATTCCACCAGAGAACTCCTACAACTGATAAACAGCTTCAGCATTGTGGCTGGTTACAACATTAATTCAAAAAATCAGTAGCCCTGCCTTACACAGAAGATAAGTGAGCCAAGGAAGAAATTAGGGAAACAAAACCCTTCACCATAACTACAAATAATATAAACTACCAGGGGGTAACTATAACTATAGCAGTACCAGGATCTTATTGGCATACAAGGAGACAAGTTGGTTGGTGAAATTAAATCGCAGAGCCAGTCATAATTCCACACACCAATGGACATAATATTTGTAAATAATTACACACTGCAAAAAAGAAAGCATCTTTAACAAATGATTGTGGTGATTATACTGGATGGATTCTTGAAGAATAATCCCAATAGATCCACAATTATCACTCTGTATAATTCTCAGTTTCAAATAGATGAAAGATGCCAGCATAAAATCTGATAAACTGAATCTGATAGAAGAGAAAGCGAGGAATAGTCCTGAAATCATTGGAAAAACAACAACAAAAAGGTTTCTAACAAGACACTATTAGCACAAGCACTAAGTTCAACAATTACTAAATGGGACCAAATGAAAATGAAAATCTTCTGAATGTCAAAAGACATCATAATTCAGACAATGTTGCAGACTACTGAATGGACAAACAGCTTTACTAATTATTCATCCAATACAGGGTTCATATCTAAGGTATACAAAGAATTCAAAATCTTCACATCAAGAAAAAAAATAACACCAATAAAATAGGGTACAGATCTAAAGAATGTGTTCTGAGAACATGAATGCAAACAGCTGAGAAACACTTAGAGCCATGTTCTTAGTAATAGAGAAATGTAAATCAAAACTATTATGAAACTTCTCATACAAGGACTGGTTTATTTATAATTGAGTGATTAGTCAAAGTAGTCCTCTTGGGCACAGTCTAATAACATTTCTTCTGAGAGGCTGATTTCAATGCTGAGATCTGGTTACCACCCCTTCTTAAGCATTCTCTTGATTGGTTAATAAAAGTCACTGATGGCCAATTAGCTGGACAGAAAGAACATAGGAAGGTGGGACTTCCTGAGATTAAAACAGGAACCCTATGTTTTACACAGGGGAATTTCTATTTCCACCAGGAGACATGGAAAGAGATAGACATGTTTGATAACTCTGGAATGTAATAATAGGCACATGGTGAATTGGGATTAGGTGGTCCGGGTTAACTTAGATAAACTAGTTGAGAGTCTGCCCAGCTAAGGGCTAAGCATCGAAACATGAAAAGGTCTTGGTGTGTTTAATTATTGGGGAAAGGACTGGGACAGCTTATAGGGCTTCAGTCAGAGCAATCTAGGGCCATTGGCCTCCTGCCGAGCTCTGGTGAATCTCCCACCAAGAGGCCCACAATTCTACTAGCCTAATATAACAACTTATATGAGTTAACAGAATTTAGGTTACAGCTGGTGTAAGCCACCCTTGGTCTGGGGCTTTTTCCCAAGATAAATCAGGCTGCTGGTTAAGGCAGGTCAGGCCTCCGGCTGATACTTTGCCAGGCTACCAGATGTTCCACTGGCCTAATCTTATAGTTTGTACTTGCAATTGGTAGTTAAATTGCAGTTTCATAGCCCCTTAGAAAATCTTAAACAATTCAGTCTCTTGCCAAAGTTATTGTTTGTTCTCCACAACTGACTATTGTTGGACCCTGCTGGTAAAGTTGAAGTCTGGCATTAATAGAAAGCCCCTCATTTAGTGCTAAATGGCAGAATCCCTATTCTCATTGTGGTTCCCTCTTCCTCCTGATCTAGTGAATCTTGAATCCTATACCCTCTATTTGAGGATTGTCATGTGGCCCTCAGGGAAGTTATAGACCCAGCCCTTTCTACCCTCTCTTGGTGCCTTGGGTTTCAGCCAATGATCTTTGTTCATGCCTTTAACCATGCCTGGAGTTTTTTTCCCCCACCTCTGCTGCCCATGGGATATTTAGGATTGTGCTCTCTTGTTTATGATAGGACCATGCTACTGCATGTAAATGAGCCATCCCTAATTGTCTTAGCCTCAGGAAATCAAACACATTCACCTCCAAAACTCCTCCCCACTGCTCAAGATTTATAATGCCTCTGTTCATGAAATAAACTCTCTCTCTCTCCATTCCTCCACCACTATCGAAAATCTGAGACTCAACTGTTTATTTTGGGCTTGAAGAAGATGAACTTTTTCACCGATAAAACACTCATCACTGGATCTGCCTGCCTAGCTAAGTTTGATCAGGGTGCAGACTTCCATTTTTCCACCAGCACTGCTGCCTAACCAGCCTTACATTTATTTCTATAACCACTGCCAGTCACCCCAATGGCTGCCTCTGAAGCTCACATTTCTCCTGCACTCACACAGTATTGCCCATCTATGGCAGTTGCTGGTTGTTGGCTGTGCCTGAAGTGGCCATCAGATGAGTCTGAACAAGTTGGACTCCTACAATTGCTTGTGTTGGTACAGGAGCTCAGAGTTCCTTGAAACAGCCCAGCCCAGTGCTGGAAGCTTAGTTTAAAATGCAGTAACTTTTTTGCCACATTGCAGAGACGGTCACTTTCTCTTGTATGGTTATCATAAGAGCTATAATACTTTATGGTAGAGAACATCCTTTCTCCAAATTTCCAGGATATTCTTTACCACAGATCCTGACCTGTCCTTCAGCTTTTTCTACACAAAAAGAGTAGCAGAGGAGTATACACTTCTTACTTGGTGCCTGACAAAGTCTTTGCTTCCAGAGAAAGTGCCAGACAAGGCCTGAGCCCACAGGAAGCCACAGAATCACAGAGCATAATGCCGTGTTTCTGAAGACAATACTTACCACACTGAACTCAGGAAGTAGAATTTGTGCCTCTCTGATCTTTATCACTACAGACTAGTGTTCTTGCTATTAGAAGGTACTCTGTGGGCCAACAGAGGAGAAAGGTAAACATGAACAGTACTACAACATCAACAATAGTGACTAGTATGCATGATAACAAGGTACAATAAGGACACAAATTATTTTGAGAGTATTCATAACTATCTGATTGAATTTAAGGACTACTCTGTGAGATAGACCCTATGCCTGACACTGCTCTAATGGCCAAGAATCTGAGATTAAAGAGGTCATGGACATAATGGAAAACAAAACACTTCTGTTATGCTAAAGGAACATAGTAATAAAAAGACTGCTAACAACATTCTGCTATCCATATATCACAGATTTTCCTAGTCCCCATTAGAGAAGCTTTGTCCTTCAGTATATGGGAAACAATAGAGATACCAACCACTATACAATGTGTAGAATGGAAGAGACGTTGTTAGAGTACTCAGTCCTAAACAGGATATTTTCTTTTTTATATATATATTTTTTTATTTCTTCAAGTTAATCTCAGTCACAATCCCTTCCCTACTCCCCTCTCCTGTTCCACCCTTCCACCTCTTCCCCCCTACAGCTCCCCCTTTCAGTCCAACAAATGGTTCCTTCTCTTATAACAGTAAATACTATACAAAACAACAAATAAATATGCAACAATTATGAGAGTTAAATGGCTTAGCATACATTCCCAATATCCAGTCCATATGTATTTGGCCCCTGACTTCAACATTCTACTATCTAACCATCTCCATGAGTTTAAAGTTCTATATTTGACTCAGCTTTCATACTAACTTGCATCACAATTTTAAAAACATCTTCTTAGATCCAGGACACCCTCTTGATTCCTAAACAACTCAAAATTTAACTATGAAACTCTAGCTATCTATTCTTCAACCACCTCAGAGACCTGAGAGGGATAAATATATCTGATTATGTAGGAAGTGCAGGGCCTGCATCTTCCAAAACTAAGAAATGACATATCAGTGGCTGCCTGGACAGTTCCCATTTTCTCTCCATATGTTACAGCATCAATCTTCAGCCTTTTGGTCCCGTTTCTCTGACAGACATTGATTGTAGAGCAGGAATTATGAAGGACTTACCTACCCTGTCTTGGCAGAGCTAGGCTATTGACTTACCTGCTACCAAGTTTTGTTCTTTTTAGGCACCAGTCTGTCTACAGTTGAAGCAAGGGGTTTTTCATGCCAAGGGATAGGCTTGCCACTAATTCAACCATATCACACTGGAGATTCTTCGATGCTCATCTTCTACTTGGAGTAGAATAGGGGGTGCTCTCAGGAGCTGACATGTCTCGATATCAAAAAAAAATCTTAATTTAAGAAAACATCTTTGGCCGGGCGGTGGTGGTGCATGCCTTTAATCCCAGCACTTGGGAGGCAGAGGCAGGTGGATCTTTGCGAGTTCGAGGTCAGCCTGGTCTACAAAGCGAGTCCAGGACAGCCAGAGCTACACAGAGAAACCCTGTCTCGAAAAAAAAAAAATCTTTGAATGCCATATTCTGCAGATCTCTTGGGGTTTTTGAAGATGCCCTATCTATCTCTTGTATTTAGATAAGCAAATGTTGCTTGTCTCTTAACAACTTGATTTCTGAGTAGCGTAGAGAATATCTGTGATAGACTGTCATAGTAGCTAACATAATGACACGCTTGCATGACTAGGAATTTATATTTCTTAACTATCCTAAACGGTTTAAGACGGTTGGTATCAAGAGGCCAGAGCTTCACATTTCATTTTTAAGCATTACTAGGTACAATACCTTTAAGAAGTGTTACCTTTAATTTTGTATCAATATACAAAGATCAATACCAATGTGGCTAAATATACTCTTAATTTTGTATCAATATACAAAGATCAATGCCTATGTAGCCCAATACAATCCTAATATTGCATCAATGTACAAGGGTCAATACCATTGTGGCTAAATATAATCTTAATTTTGTATCAATATACAAAGATCAATACTGACGTAGTCCAATACAATCTTAATTTTGCACAATATACAATGATCAATACTACTTTAGCCAAATATAATACTAATTTTGTATCAATATACAAAGGTATAAGGGCCTATTCAATAATCTGTCCCTTCTTCTTGGTCCTTCCCATACTATGTCTATATCCTACATAGGAGAGAAAGAAGGATACAGAAAAGAAAAAGAAGGAAGTCCCTGGGTCTACCACCCTGAATGTGCCAGATCTCGTCTGAACAGGATATTTTCATCAAATTTTCTTCCATCATTGTTCATGGAACAACATGCATGTGGAATATGAAAGGTTCTAAGAGCTACAGGAAATGGATAACCAAAAGGACAAAGTGTCTTCCAGACACAACAGAACCAATGCACATGTGAATTCACAGAGGCTATAGCAGCATATATAGGGCCTGCATATATCCAAACTACGTGGGTTTTAGCACTAAAATGGGAAAATAGACATGAGGTACCATCTTCAACCAAGAAGTTATCTCCACTTAACAACTGCTCACCAAGAAAAAAAATATTTTTTTCATAGGAATCTCACTGGGGATACAAACCAACTCCCGGACCTGTACCTTGGTCAGCAGTAGATGGCAAATACAACGTAAACTCAGAGATGTTTAGGGAGGTTATTATTCATTATTGCTTGCTGGAGCATTTTTTTCTTACTAGGGTTTTGCTTGTATATTGCAGTTTCTAATTTTGAGATTTTATGAAATGTGTGTGTGTGTGTTTCTGCATATGCATGCATTTTTGTGATTCTTTTTATTATTTTTTCTTTTTGTATGATAGTTCTTTCATTTTGTTTTATCTTTGTTTATTTGTTTTATTAATTTGCCTGTTTTTTTTTTTTAAGTGAGAACAAATAAGTTGTGGAGTAGTAGGAGGAGTGAGGAGGTGGGGAGAATTTGAGAAGAGTTTAGAGAAGAGAAACAATGATCAGAATTAAGAAAATTATTTTCAATAAAAAATGAACTTTAAAAAGAAACACTGATATAATCATCAAAAAATAATTCAGCTAATACCATATGCTATGATTTAATGTGTTATCTTCTTAATAGCCCATGTGTTAGAGGCTTTATCTAAATATTCAGTACTTAATAAGTACCTAAAGTTTTTTTATATGGACAAATATAAATGTTGTGGTGTCTATGGAGGAGTAAACTAATGAAAATAAGAAGGGAAGAACATTTCATAATTTTAAATTTATTTTATATGTGTGCTGTATTTGCTTCATTTTCTCACTCATCCCTACAACTTTTCTGTGCCCCTGATCACTCTCCATATCTATAATTATAATTCATGTCCATTTTAAAGAAACATATGTTTTAAAGACTTATAATTACAGATTTATATCCAGTCTGTTGAATCCATTTAGTGGGACTTATATGTATGTATGTGTTGTTTAGAAGAGAACTATGCTAGCAAATTTGATAAGTATAATGAAAGATATTAAACCAAAATGATCACTTGATGAAAAATTATTTTCCAAGACTTCTAAAAAATGCAAATAAATAATGACAAGGAGCAAAGAAACAGTTTCCTGGTGGTAGAGGAAAATAGGGAAGTCAAAAAGTCAGTTTGTAAAGAGGAAGCACAATTATCTTAGTTATCAAATTATATTTTAAATACAGGTGGTTAATGCTAAAATACCCTACAGAGCTTTAGAAAAAGCAAAAAGAAAACCTGTTTAGTGGTGATACAATTCTTTAATCCCAGTACTCAGGAGGCAGGTGAATCTCTGAGTTCAAGATCACACTAGTCTACACAACAAGTCCCAAAGAAACACAGAGAAACACTGCTCGAAACACTACACCTTCTAAAATGAAAAAAAAAGGAATTTTAAATGAATTTAATTTAAACATTGAATATACTTAATAAAATATGATGTTCATAGATGTGTGTGTGTTTGTAATATGGTACCTGAACTCATGAATTATTTGGTTTGAGTTCTGTCTTTTACATGCTAGTTACTTCCTGAATAAGCTATTAAACTTGAGGAAGTTTCATGATGCATTAAAGTATCTTCCTGATTAAATGGAAATGAATAGAATATCTACTTTATTGTGAAGTCATGATTATGTAGTGCATGTGGCATGATAGTTTAGAAATATCTTAGCAAATATTGTGCATATTAATACCTTATTTATATTGATTATTTGCTATCACAACTAATCCCATATCATATAAATTATTTTCAGTAATTGTATAGTATAATGAAGTTTTAAATGTAATTACCTACTTTGAATTCTACGGAGACTTTTTTTGGATAATTTTTCAATAAGCAAATGTAAAAAATCTTTTTTACATAGCAATATCTAATTCCTTATTACTTTTTACAACTCTACCAGAATGTCTTAGAGTACATACTTCCTCTTTTCCAAATGTACTGTTCTATGTTCAAAGAATCATTTTCGTTTTGCCTAAAATATTCTGTCACCACATAGAAGGAATCTCAAAGATTAGTCATTTTAAAGCAGTCTTATTACATGTTTATGAACTTTCAATAGACTTCCAATAGACATCAGTAATAATTTACTTTTGATCAACTTAAAAAAAAGTATATCACAAGTGGGGTGGGAATAAAGTAGCAGAGGAGAAACCTGGCCAAGATCAACTATAAATGCTATATAAAATATGCAAAACTATTCAAAGAAGTCTAGAGCTTCTGAAGCAATAAATGCTAATGGGGCTAAGATTCTAGAGGAAGTGTTTGGCAAAGGAAAATGAGCTGCAGGTCTCTTATTTTCAGGGCATTTCCCACATTGTGGGACAGACAGCAGAATTAGCTTGACTATTATTAAATTTACTTTCATTCCATCCACTTTTCAATTTAATAAACGATTTCTAATATGTGCTATTAGAACCCTTCTAGTTTTATCTATACTACTAAAGGAAAAATAAGTAGGTATGAAGTAAGCCTGAAGTGAAATAAAAAGGTTAATGTTGTAGTTAGAGTAGGTTTTTAATTAATTGGCAGAAAATCACAGCAACAATTCTTTTCCAGTTGTACTTGAAGAAAATGCAGCATTTTCTATAACATTTTTCTGGGGCTGAGCAAAAACTAAAGATGTAGAGAATAATTAATTGGAAGAAGCATTAAACATCATGTTCCCTACTCAAGAGGAGGAGCAAAATGGTGATTATTTTTCTTGGTAGGTGAACAAGTAAGAAACATTTGAAAAACAATTAACTCCTGACCACTGGGTCAGAACACAGTTTATTAAGAGTTTCCTTGTCAAATAATCCAGAGAGCTTCAAACTGGACCGAGACATTTCCTTAGAATGTGTAGGTACTTAAGAAATGATTTTAAAAAATAAAATAGGAAAAGAATCTCATTTTGAATAAACTTGAACTTTATGAAACATAATAAATGTTTGACTAAAATCAGCTGATTCTGAAGATGTTTTCAATTCATTTTGATCTTTGTTATAAAAATTCAAATAAGTATTATTCTATCTAAATTACATATATAAAATATGATAATACAGTAAATAATTATGAATCTCCACTTCCAAGACATAAATTTTATACAATAATGATGAATATAAGAAGTAATCAATGATTTAGTGAGGATGTATCTACCAATACCTTAATGTCTAATTGTCATACACTTAGCTTATTGTGGATAATATAAAAAATAAAAACAAGACCATCATCAAGTTTTTAATCATTCATTTTGCATAAAAATTTCCCTAAGAACTGTAAACACTATGGGGCAGTTTAGGATAAAAAGTTGAATTGCAAAGCTGACCATTTAGATGGTAGATGAAAATGGCACAATCTGTGATTTTTTTTCTACAAGATTCAATTAAAAAATGTAGAGAAATTGAAGAGACATGAGAAATTCAGAAGAGGAAAAGACATCAAAGTAAAAATTAAAATCAGTGTTAAGCCTGAACATGAAGACTATCTGGGGACAGAGAAGACAATGATATCAGGATGGGGGAAAGCATTGAGAACCTCTGAAGATCATCATATCATATGCAAAGGTTATGCTGAACTTTTGATGTTGAATATAATGACCTGTATTTTTTTTTATCTAATAACTTATTGTGAGGATTCATAGACCAGAAAAAACATGGTTTAGTGGAATCACATGACAGTTCCAATCTCTTATCTGCCATCTGCTAGAAGTCTAACCTTGGAATGCTACTTACTGTCCCAAGTTTTCTTGAAAAACTAATGATGGAGACAATAATAGTGTCAGAATCAAGAAACTGTTGTAGGAACTAAAAAGCTAGGTGCATTTTGGATGAGTTTGAAAGGAACTATCAGAGCCTTGTGGATCCATCATTGAATGGACAGCTAGAGTGTTCCTTTCCTCCCTGCATCTGTTGGCTGACAATAAATCATCAGTATACAATAGAAAACTTACCCTTCCAGAGCCGTCAGTTAGGAGGACCACTACTACTATAAATAGGGTTGAATATATAACAGTCATTAATTTTAGTAACTTTATGCAAAAATGGGTGTTGTTCTTTTTCCTACTAAGAGATTGCTTTCTATTTAATGCTGAGAGTAACCTTTGTCTATGTGTATAGCAGATATTTAGTGAGTTGTCTAATTTTATTTCGTTTCAGGTAAGGAGCTATTTTGATTTCCTCACCCATGGGATCAATTCTCTTCAGCTTGTGGATCAGGTATATAGTATTAGTAATGGATTTATTGTTCTGGGGAAAACTGCAAATTAAATTAGGAAGCAGTTGGTGGGACCAAGTAGAGTCATGCCACCATTTCCTCAATGTTGGCCAAATATTTCCAGGCATGCTCATATTATAGTTAGTCCTTTAATACGTTTATTCCAAAGCATCATATATGTCAGGGGCCATGAGAAATATCTAGCAGGAAAGAATATTTTTAATTACTATACTTTTAAATACTATTGATCTCTCTATGACTTGTATGCATGGTGTGCAGTAACTATATTAGTATGGCCTTACCAACTAGTACTGGTGAGTAATCAAGAGAAATAGCATGAACTGATACTGTGTTTAGAATCTGGAAATTCACTAATGAGTTCTACAGAGGTGTCTCATACTTGATCCTTGATTTTGGTAGCTGTGTTTTTTTTTCTTTTGCCCTATTGTTTCTAGGACCAGCATTGTCTAATTGTGTGGGGTATCAGCCTTCAAACTTAAGTTATGGTTTTTGATTGTGTTTTTAAGACATTAAGTTACATAGTAGTTACCACATGCACCTTTCATTGTATTTGACATTCCTCCCCATTTATGTTCTATCACACTATCTTTTCCCTGTTACAGTTTTTCTATCCTTGATATACTCTCTCTCATATCTTTAATCTATGTGGTGCTCTCTCGTCTTAAGAAAATATCCCCAACTATCATTACTCTATTCTCTTGGGTACTTAAACTACTTCAGGTAAGCATACAAAACTAAGCATCTGTAATTATGGTCCCCATATGTGAGAAAATCTGTGATATTTGCCTTTTGGGGGTAGGTTTCATTGCTCTCTGTATTTTTTCCAGTTCAGTATAATTTAATTTTTCATTATAGCTGGATCCAATTCCATCATAAATGTGTTTTACATTAAAATATTTTATATTTTATTTACACTTATTTTCTCTGTATAGTGTTTTGCTTGCAAGGATGTGTGTATGCCTTTTATTTCCAGTTCCTACAGAGGTCAGAAGAGGGAGTCAGATCCTCTAGAACTGGACTGACAGTTTGGATAGAGGTATAATTCAAACCCTGGTGCCCTGAAAGAACAGTCTTTGCTATAAACCACTGAGTGATCTCGCCATGCCTATGTGTCACATTTTTATCCATACATTAGTTCATGGAGACATGGATTGATTCCATTTTTTTCACTATTGTGAACAAAGCTGTAATAAACTTGGATGTGCAGATATATCTGTACTAAAATATCAATTTCTTAGAGTGAATGCCCAAAAATAATTGTATAGCTGTTGTACATTGTATAGCTGTTGTACATGTTAGATATATATCTAGATTCTTGAGAAACCTTCAGATCACTTCCAAAGTAGATGCACAAGTTGAGATTACCACCAGTGGCATATATATATATATCCCCTTCACCATTCATTGATGTCAGCATTTGCCAACATTTAGTCTTTTGATGACAACCATTAGTAATGGGGTGACACAATATCTTAAGATAGTTTTAATCTGCATGTACATGAGGGTTAAATATGTTGAACTGCCCTTAAATGGTGTGTCTTAGAAATTTGTGTTTCCTCTTTTGAGAGCTCTCTTTTGAGTTCTATGATATATTTCTTTATTGGGTTGTTTGTTTTTTCAAACTTTTTTATTTTTTGTTTCATTGAAAAAAAGTTTTTCATACAATATACTTTAAATATGGTTTTCTCTCCCTCAATTACTCTCAATTCCAATCAACTCATCCTCCCATTCAGATCCAGCCTATTTGGTTAGAGATTTAATGATAAATAAATAGATAGATAGATAGATAGATAGATAGATAGATAGATAGATAAGAAACTTAAGACACTTTACATAAAATAAAATAAAATGAAAATGAACCTATTAAGTTGGGAAAAAAACAAACAGAAGGAAAAGGCCAAAATAAAAGCCCAGGAAATTCATACAGATGCCAAGACACAACTATTCACTCACAGAAATATTTTAAAACACAAAACCAGAAGTCATAATACGTAGTCAAAGGACCTATAAGGTTTTTTTTAATGCCCTTATAAAATATTATGAGACAAAAACCCTCCAGAGATGCCATTGAGTTCATTTTCTGTTGGCCATCTACTTCTGGCCAAGTAGTCTACCATTATGAATAGTTTCTCAACTGTGCCCTGAGAGATATGATTCGATGTAGACATCCTGTTTAGGACTGAATGTTCTAAGGTATCCCATTCTCTTCATATTGTCCTATTATGGATCTCTGTTTTTGTTCCCATCTACTGCAGGAGGAATCTTTTTGGATGATGCCTATGGAGTCATGTATCTATGAATATAGAAGAGTAACATAGGAATTACTTTAATTCTATGTACTTTTAACAGAACTGTAACACTTGGTTCTCCCGTAGGTTCCTGAATTATCTCCTCTCAGGTTCTTAAGCACCCAAACAGTGTAAGTTATGAGTTCCATCTCACGGAGTGGGTCTTAAAACAAATCAGACATTTCTTGATTACTTCCATAATCTTTGTGCCACCATGCACTTGTATATCTGCAGTCCAGACACTATTGTAGATAAAAGGGTTTGTAGCTGTGTTGGTATCTACCTTTCTTTGACAGCTGAAGAATACTTTCCAGTACCAAGAATATTAGTCGATTGGAATGAGGACTCTATGTAGAATTCAGCTCATGTTCTCCATATACAATGAGCTGTGTATGTACTGTCTTCAGCAATGAGGCTCTGTTTTGTGTTTGTGGAGAAAACCTAGATCATTGACAACAGCATGGACAGTTTGGGGGTTTCCATGGGACTCATTTTGCCAACAGTTCAATTAGATACAAGTTTCATTTGTGACAAGAGTTGTCTTATGAGCTTTGTCTCTCCCATTATTTTGAGATTCCATTAAGATCACCTTCATATATGTATATATTTTAGGAAGCTTTTACTCTATTAGGTTTCTTACTACCCCACAAATGCCCCTTAATTTTAGTTGCCTTTCTCCATATTCCTTTACTCCTCCCCTCTTTTCTCTTTCTCCCCTTTGGATGGTTCCATTCTAGATGCTCCCATGACCATCCATTCATAACTATCTATTATATTTCCCATATCTTAGGAGATCTGTCCCTTCCACCTAGTCCTTTACTCTGCATCTAACATCTTTGTTTCTATGGTTTGTAGTGTCCTTATCATTGACCTAGCATCTAACATCCACATGTAAGTGAATACATACCATATTTGTCTTTCTGGATCTGGATTATCTCAGTCAAGATGATGTTTTTCTAGTTCTATCTATTTAAATGAGAATTTCATTTTTTTATGGCTGAGTAATGTTCCACTGGCTAGATGCTTCACTTTTTCTTCACCCGTTCATTTGTTAACAGACATCTAGATTACTTTGGACTACAGCTATTATGGATATAATAGCAATGAAAGTAAAGAGCAATTGTCCCTGTAGTAGGATGCATTAATTTTATTTTATTTTTGATACTATAATATAATTATGTCATTTTCCCATCTTCTTCTTACCTGTAAACTCTGCCCCACATTTGTCTCTCTTTTTCAATGTCGTGACTTTTTTCATTAATTTTAATTAATTCATTCATGTTGTTATATGCATATATGTATATCTAAATATATATACATTTCTAAAGGTAAACTGCCCATTTTGTATGTTACATATATGTGTGTTAATATTTAATCATATATAATGTTATTAGATCAAGTTTATCATCCTTTCCCAGCCGAGAAAGTAATAATATCTGGATCTCAATGCCAGCCTTCACTGCCTAGTGATTTGGAAGCTCGCAAAGGCAGCGTGAGACCCTTTTTCAAAAACAAGCAAAAAATAGCAACAGCAACAGCAGCAGTAACAACAACACAAATCAATGATAACAACAAAACAAATTAACAGACAAAAAAATATGTTCAGTGTCTATAAAATCTTGTATGACTGCCATGGGTCTTTGTAGCTCCCACAAAAGACCAAAGCACTAGATCACAAAACTTTAAAATTAATGAAATAAAAGAAACAGAAACAAATGCCAGTTCTATCAATTTCTTGAATGATTCTACTTTTAATAATAATAATTTGGTCATTCACCTGGAATAATTGATAAATATTGTGAAGGGAAGAAAGTTTATCCACTTCAATAATTTCGGGAATTTTGTGTAATGTCTTCAAATTCACATAAAATATTTAGTTTACTGTATATGTTGATTATTTTAAAAATAATGCAGTACATTCTGCAGTTTCACTTCTCCATTTACATATTTGCATATATGTGATCTTTTAAATGTCCTATTCCTCCTTATATTTATTTATTTTTAATTTAAGCAAAACCTCAAATAAACCAAACATACTGAAAATTTTGTTTTCACAATATATCCTCATTAGAAATCTCCATTTTATCAGGCATGGTAGCACATGCCTTTAATCCCAGCATTTGGGAGGCAGAAGCAGGAGGATCTGTGAGTTTGAGGCCAACCTGGTCTTACAAAGTGAGTCTAAGAAAGCCAAAGCTCTGTTGCACAGAGAAACCCTGTCTTGAAAAAAACAAAATACAAAGCAAATAAACAAAGAAAACAAAAAACAAAAACAAAAAAGAAATCTCCAATTTACATATATTTCCTTCTCAATATGTGTGTGATATGTTCATCATAGCTTTCTGCATACTATTGAGTGTATAATCCTCATTAATTTAAAATTCAAGTCATTACTGTGTTGCTTTGAATATTTCTCAATTAATCAGTAACACAATTTCAACTCTAAACAATTTAAAAATACTAAGTGATTTAAAATGTTTGAGAGGCAGAATTTTTGTTTTCATTATACAGAAGCAGTTACAATGAAAATTATTATTCTTAATTTCAGTAATCTCTCAACTGAGGCAAGGGGATCACTGAAAACAGAAGCATAGTATGGGAAGCCAGGAAACACAAGATAATCAGTTGCTAATCTAGGGAAAGGACATGTACAGTTGGACTCTGAGCAACTACTTCTGCCATTTGCTCTTAAATAATCATCTCACAAATGATATGGAGTGTATCAACAATGTTAATCACATCATAATATTTTATAAAATGTAAACAAAGAACTATTTATGATGACAGTACAGAGAAAGTTCTAACATGAAAATGTGCTTTAATTACTGCATCATTCAAGCTATGTGAAATGAAAGAGCATTTGTGGAACCCATAGATTTCAATGATTAAATCTCTTCACAATATTTGTGGTGCTTACAATCAAAAGAGAAGGGGTATTATGAAGCAGGTTCAATATACATAGGTATAAAACTGAAGGAACATTCTAAACACATCATTCATGTACAACATAGTAAGTATACTTGTATGACAATAATAGAAGTTGAGCAGAGAGATGAGACAACAGAGATATGAGACTAAGATTTATTATGAACAGATACCCTTTAGATGAAATCTCCCTGAATATGCCTTTTATTGTTTTGTCAATGCAGGAACCCCAAAGCAGCGGGTCTCGTACCTCAGGAAAACTTAACCTGTAGTTTAAAGCACTGCAGGTTTATATTTTCTTATTTTTTTAATTCTTAAAACCTAACTTTAAAATGTTTTGTTTATTCTTTGACAATTTCATACATATATACAATGTGTATTGATCATATCTATCCACAATTCCCCCTCACCCAGACCCTCCAGCACCCATCCCTCTTACCTTCATGTCATCCTTTTTTTTGCTCAGTTTTTACATTTATTTATTTATTCAAATTATATCTTAATCACAGTCCATTCCCTCCCCCTCCCTGTCCCACCCTCTTACCCTCTTCTTCCACACCCACCTATTGGCTTTTTTTTAAATTTAAAGTGTATCCTTTTCCCCCCCCCAACAGCTTCTCCTTTTAGTCCAATAAAAGGCTCTTTTTCTTATAACAATAATTATGATACAAAACAATAAGAATAATTAAGCCATAATTATGAAAATTATAAGGTATAAAATACACTTCCAATGTCTAGTCCATACATATTTAGAAACTGATATTAATTTCCTAGAAGATTCAGAGCACAATTCAGGTTGTGCTATAATATTTCTCTTTACCTCATGATATTGAATTTCTAGCACATTTTGTACTTATTCTGAGAAAGACAACTCACTGAGAAGTTTAACCCATGGGTCACTAAAGGTATGTGAGTAATATGTTAAGTTACTCAGTTTGAAAAGCAAATCATTAATGCAAAATTTATATGAACACTTCCATCTTTAAAGTTCTAGTCTAACATAAGAGAAAGACACACGCTTCATATTCTGACAACTAATTCCATCAAATGATTCTTCTAATTCTTAGTTAACAGGGATATTCAGCATGCTATATATGCATTAATAAACAAAGATAATCAAACTATACCTGTTGTATGTTTTAGTTGTGATATCGAAAACATATAAATACATAAAATAAGTAGTAATAAGTTAAAAATAAATGAAATAGGTGAGGAGAGATAAAATAAGAAATATGTCTCCTTGCAATATGACACAACTAAGGGTGTTTCAATGGATGTTTCTTGATATAGTCAGTATTAAGATAAGAAATCAAAAAGTAATTGTGGTTATACAGTAGTGAATCAGAAGAACCATTGGCATAATTACTTGTGAAAATACCCCATCGGAGAGAACATTAGTGTTCAGAAGTACAGAGAAGTTCATTTGGCAGGAAAGGGAAAGAGCCATATCAGATGTATGCATGAGGTCAGCTGACTATGGTTTTAAGGGTGTAACACATATATTCCAGCTCAGCAATGTGGGATGTAAGTCCATATCAGACTGGATAGGCTTCTGCCACAACTCACATGAATAATCCTATGACACTCTACTCTTTTCTTCTTATAATTATGAATTATCAGTATTGAAGAGGTCTGGGATTGGGTGGGGTCGATAAGCACATTTATTACCCATAAGACTATGATAAATGACTGAATCTTTCAGACGTTCATTTTACTCATCTGTAAAAAGAAGGCAATAACCTGATCTATTACATAGTGCAGTGGCATTAATAGGACACTTTGTCTTAGATGATGCATTTCACAGGTTTCTGGGATCTCAAGCATTCAGAGATTTGTGATTTTTAATGAGCATAATAATGGGAGTAATGATATTCCTTTTGTAATCGAATCTTTCTGACATATGGACTTCAGGTGTTCTTAATTCCATAGACATCTCCCTTTTCTCTCTTACTTTCTTGAATTACAGAGAATGATTTGACAGGCTATATTGACTTAGTACACAAAACATAAATCTTTCAGGTAGATAATTGTGTGGGCAATTTTCTCTATTTTGTGGTTGTTTCTTTACTCTAAAGTATCACTTTCTTTACCCTGCTATACAAATTGTTCACTAATGAAAAAATGTTTTTTACAGTGAAAGAAATGACTGCTTTAATAATGTCATATCTGCTACATAGATAGCTAAAAGCTTTTTGTTTTCCTATTTTATACTCTCTGTAACTCTGTCTCTACCTTGCCTATTGAAACCCTTGTACAACTTTCAATCAGATTAATGATGTTACTATGTCAGTGAACTTCCCAACTTTGCTCTGATTTTAGTTAATAAACTATCATCACATGTCTAAATATGTCTGCAATGCATCATATATTTGCATGCATCTTTTTAGAACATTATGTTTAACTTGTATGGTAAAAATGACAATGATATCTACCATTAAGTTATAATAAGATAACCATTTAAAATCTACATCTGTAAGTAAACTATTGGGTATCTCATTATGTCAGTGAGAAATTAACAAAGTATAGTTATAACTGTCATGTCATTTCTCAAAACCGTGTTTTTATTCTTTGTGACATTTTATTTTAACATTACACTTAAACTGAATTCACATCTCTCTCTAGAAGAAATGAGATTTTGACTTAAACCACATGGGTATGAAAGTAAGGTCAAGTTGATGCCAAATCAATCTAAAAATTGCCGATCTATTATTTGAAAGTAGTACTTGATATTTTCTACCTGGGTAATGGAATAGGCTTCCCTTGCTGACTGAGAAATCTCTATCTAGTTATAATAAAGCCTCTAATTTACTGATTTTACTTTGAAGATAAATTAGATGTAAAAAACACATAATTGGATTTAAATGATTGAAGCCTTCTCTCTTCTGGGAAAATAACAATCTTACACAAATAACACTTTTCTTAAGACCAGCGAAAGATTGGACAAAATACATTAATTTTTCCCAGTCATTTTCAGTATTTTGATCATAAAATCAAAGAATTTTAAAACTCACATTTGAAATACATATTAGCATATGTTTTATTCTCTTTAGCAAACTTTGTGAAATATGTGATAGCTTTACATTATTAAGATTTTGCTTTACTCAAATAACTTTTTAGCATACTTTTAACTGTTTTTAGAATACCATTTTATTAAATTAATAATTTGGAAGTGTATTTTGTGAGTAATTTTGATACTTTGATAAAATTTAGAATATTGTGTAGTTTTTATTCAATAGAAATGAACACAGCTGAAAGCAAAATGTCAATGTAGTGAAAAGGATGCTGCATAATATTTTATTCAAAAGATATATAGCTATAAAGAAGAAAAATAGAATTACTAGAGAGTATGCCATATTTAGAAGAATATGTTACACGAGTATTGATTTATTACTATAAAGGTAACATAAGTGTATATTGAATTGCTATTATTGCCACCAAAATATGCTTATATTATGTTTTGACTTACTATCTATATAGGAACAAGTTTAATCAATCAAAATAAAAAAATTACCAGGTGGTTGGTGTATATGCTTCAGTTATTCTCCTCAGCCTATATTATGCAACAATCTGATAGCCATACTTAAAACTAGTTGCCTAACCAAAGAGTTCTCCAACAAGCTCAAATGATAGCACATGCTCGCGAGGGTGTGGAGAAAGGGGAACCCTCCTCCGTTGCTGGTGGGAGTGTAGGCTTCTGCAACCACTATGGAGGTCAGTATGGCGATATCTTAGAAAACTTGGAATATCTTTGTCTCAGGACCCAGCCATACCACTTCTGGGTATACACCCAAATGCCTCCTCACCAAATCATAAGGAAGTTTCCTCATCTATGTTCATAGCAGCCTTATTTGTAATAGCTAGAAAATGGAAACAACCCAGATGTCCCTCAACTGAAGAACGGATGAAAAAACTGTGGTATATCTACAAAATGGAATAGTACTCAGCTATCAGAAAAAAATGAAATTATGCAATTTGCAACCAAATGGATGGAACTAGAGAAGCTCATCCTGAGTGAGCTAACCCAGACTCAGAAGGATGCATATGGCATCCATTCACTTATATTCAGATTTTAGCCATGTAGTACAGGATATCTATACTACCACCAATGCACCAAAGGTAACATGGACATAGACTTTTTGTTTGTTTGTTTTTTAGTTTTCTCTCCCTGGCAATGAGACACTTTTCACTGGGGGTACTCCCTTGTAGACCCCCAGTTTTTGAGGAGGCTCTTGGCCCTCATATGACTTCTGAACTGGGGCCAGGGACTGTTATGCAGGGACACTCCACTCCAGAGGAGTGGGATGGAAGGGTTAGGGGGTAGAAGGTGGGAGGGCGAGGCTGGGAAGGGGGGAAAGAGGACAATATGATTTAGATGTAACCTGAAGGAACAAATAAATAAATTTATTTATTAAAAAAACAACACTTTTCTCAAAAAGAAAAAAAAAGAAACAAATGAATTACCAACAACAATCTCTGAGCTACAAATAAAAGTTAGTGGAAGTGGAAAGTGAATCAATTTAGAATTGTTTCCAAAGTCTGAGAGTAAAGTTAAGTTGTTTGCTTATTTATTAGTTTTTTTTTTTTTTTGTTAATAGCTATTGGGACATCTCACTTAACAAGGCAGTAAGGCAGAGAGAGAGAGAGAGAGAGAGAGAAAGATTTTTTTCTTGTTAACTTAGGGTTACTAGGGTGATAAAATAACTACTAGTTACTCTCCAGAACAGAACTCTTAATATCCTAGTCATTTGCCAATAGCCCCACTTCAACAGGCTCAGGGATTATTTTGGAAGAGGAAGAATGCAGAAAGGGTATAGGGTGAAAGAGCCAGAGGCATTGGAAGACTACAAGGAAACAGGGTCTTCTGGACACAGAAGGGTAGTTGCACATATGGACTAAAGGCCGTTTGTTGGAACAGGGTGTATAAGACTTGTGCAAGCCATAAGACAGACTAAATCCTAGTATGGAGTGGAGAATTAAGTCATGAAATCAAATACACACACATGTAGAGAGAGAGAATTATTGATAATTGTCATTACAAGAAAACGGAGACGGGTTCACCCAAGAATATAGCTTCTGATAAGTCTACTATATATAATGAAAGAGTAGACATCCAAGAGTATTTGCTCAGCACATTATCAGTAGCCTGTGATGCTTGTGAGTCTTTTGGACCTCACCAGGCCCATAACCCCAAAATAAGTTACACATTCCTAGGACTGGGTTTTTATTTGTTTCCCCCTAGTGTCTAGTAAGAGAGATTTTTTTCTCCCATTATATACTTCTATTTAATATTTTTATATGTGGATGTAGATGTATTTTAGGAAATTACCAGTATTCAGGTTCCATATGGCAGTTTTGAGGAATCTTAATTTTATGTATCCCTTCCAAGATACCTCTTCTACTCTGCCCTCTCTTCTTATATCCCAGTTTATACCTTCCTATTCTATACTTCACTTTAAATTTTATATAATATTACATTTTATCTTGTCTGCTTTGAAAGTTCATTCACATGGTCCCTAGTACTTTTCTCAACTCTAAATATATTCCAATCCAAACACACACACCTAAAAATTCAAAACTAGCATATGCAATGGGAGGAACCCTGAATTTACATATGATGCTGTGCCAGCCAGGTCACTCAAGAACACTCTACCCAACGCTATCCTTTTATCCGCCATTCTCACAATTTCATTTTGCTTAATATCAATCATATTCAATTGTTTAAACTCTCTACATTGTCATTATTAATTTCCAATTGTTGGATATCTAGGCTGTTTACAATTTCCTCACTATTGTAAATTATACTAAAATTAATATAGATGAATAATTTTATTTTATGTGCAAGAGTTTTGCTAAGATTTATGTATGTGTACTACATGTGTGTTAGGTCTTCACAGAGTTCAGAGAGGACCTAAGGTATCCGGGAACTGATGCCAAGAAGTTGAAAACTGCGTTTTGGATGTTGGAAAGAAAACTCTGGTACTATGGATTGGCATCAAGTGCTCTTACATATCAAGGTATCTCTCTAGACCTGTAAGTAATATTTTGCAATATTTAGAAAAATTAATAATACAATAAATACAGTGAAAATAGGTATTAATCTCATAACCATTTTAGGGAAAATAGAAACAAAAGTCATTGATTATAAATGAAACTAAGAATAAATAATGATTTTACCACCATTATTTGAGGCAGAAATACAAAGACCAGGTAAAATATAAAAGTTAGTGATAATTAAATTAGCTTTCTCACATTTGTTAGAAAATGTGCATTTATGATGAACATAGTAAAGGAGAGTTAACAGAAAATGAGTAGAATTAGGACTGAACTCCCACACTAATAACCAAAACATGTGGTTAAATAATAACTTGATAAAATTTGCAAAATATTGGCTAAAAAAGAAAATGAATAATAAACGAAGAAAAGATAAAGGAAAATAATTGTTTTCTACTTATGTATTAAATGCAAATTGCTCATTAAATCCCTCATTAAATGCAAAATTAGACAGAGGAGTGAAAATGTTTCCAGGACTTGTTTTATTTTATTTTTTCTTCTACGAGGGAAGTACTTATATATCTATGTATCTATGTACCTATCTACCTTTCTTTCTACTTTGTTTTGTTTTTGTAGTGTTCATTTTTATTTTCTTTATTTGTTCATTGATATACAAAATTACTTTTTTCACTATGATATTGTCATATATTTGTGCCTTTTTACCCACTTAAATATAACTCATGACATCCTTGTTTTACTCATTGACCATTCCTATTGCCCCTTTTCTTTACACAAAAGAAACAGTTATGTATAAAGAGAAAAAAATAAAGTTAAATATAATAGAGGTAATTCTTCAAATCATGTACAAAGTAGCAAATGATATTCCAATAAAATATTGAAGTTTTAAATATGTTTTATTTTTGCACCAGTTTTAAAGGAAAGATAAACTCTAACTGACAATTTTAAATTACATAGAAACATAACAATATAATAGTGTATTTCTAAGCAAAAAACAGAGAGTAATGAAATAACATTTAATGAAATAAAATGACCATAAAATTAAGCAAGGAAAACAAAAACAAACAAATATGTTAATCCATACAACAAAGACTTAATGAATTAAAAACGAATTAGAAGGGCAGGAGAAAAGGCTTGGCAGTTATGATCACTGACTGCTCATCCAGAGGACATGCTTCCTATAACTCACATGCAAGATCACAACCATGCATAATTCCAGTTGCAGAGGATCTAATGTCCTCATATGACTACTCTGAGGGACACAAGACATATATGTAGGTAAAACACTCATGAACATATACTATTTTTAAAGGCAGAAATTGATATAGTCTCAATGAAATAGGAAATAAAATGTATATATTATATATTTTACTAAAAGTATTTATATAACTAAAATAAATTATTTACAAGATTAATAGTAGAAAGGAATGTGATATATGAAAACATGAATAAGAAATGTGTTGAAATCACCGATTAGTTTAAGAGTTTGGAAGATAGTATGTATGTAGTTCTTTACAATAAGTTTGGAAATTGGGAAGAAATTGACCATTTCTTGGAAAAAATGGTGTACTAGAAGAGAAAACAAATTGTCACAAAGTGTAAACTGTCAAATTAACATCATGAAGATAAAAAATTAAACATAAACTTAAAGGGGTGATATTAAAGGTTATTAAAAGTCATATAAAATATTACCAGAGGATTTAAAACAAGGTCATAAAAGTAATCTTTTTAAATGAGCTAATTCTCATGCCATCACATGTTGATACTGTTAAATAATACATGCAAATACATTTACAATTCATCATAATTAGGAAAATTTTTCTTATCATATTAGGAATAAAATAATATTACAATTACATGAAGTTGAGATGAAAATGCTTTGAAGTTGTGTTCTTCACCAAGAGAGATGGATATTATCTCAATACATTTTGTACATGTATGGAGTTTGAAAAGAATTAATAAGACTTTAATAAAAACAGAATATATTTTATTGAGAAAGGACTATTAGCTGCTCAGTCAATACCTAAAATAAAAAGAAGAAAGAATCCTAAATGATCAAAGTAGGGAGTGACTCTGAAAGTCAACAATAGACATTGTTCATTGGTTGTATAATGGAAAATCCACATGATTTTTCTGTAATACAAACCCCCTTGTGTGTGACACAACTTTTCCGGGGAGACACAGCACACATATCTACTCACCCTTGTAGGCGGTTAGATAAATTAGATTTAGAAAATATATAGGAGTTTCTGATACTGTCTCTTAATTCGGGGCCTGAAGAGCATTATCAGCATGAAGTCAACAAAAACAGGAAAGACTTAATAGACTGAAAAACAAGGTTGAAGTCAGGAAAAACAGGAAAGACTCAATAGACTGAAAAACAAGTTTGAAGTCAGGAAAACAGGAAAGACTCAATAGACTTGAAGAAACAAAGTATCTGGCCTGACACTGTTTTCAGCTGCTAAGTGGGCGGAGCCCAAATTAAGCTGAAACAGAGTTCCTCCTATTTGAGGACAGTGATGGAGCCCAGAAAGGAAGAGGCCCCTGATGCTAGAGAGCTCCGAGAGTCCTGCTGAAAAAAGTGCTGGCCATCGTTTGATGGCCAGATTTCCCTGAAGCAGAAAGATTTATTTTTTATTTTACTAGAAGGGGGATATGTAGGGGTTAGATAAATTAGATTTAGAAAATATATAGGAGTTTCTGATACTGTCTCTTAATTCGGGGCCTGAAGAGCATTATCAGCATGAAGTCAGCAAAAACAGGAAAGACTTAATAGACTGAAAAACAAGGTTGAAGTCAGGAAAAACAGGAAAGACTCAATAGACTTGAAGAAACAAAGTATCTGGCCTGACATTGTTTTCAGCTGCTAAGTGGGCAGAGCCCAAATTAAGCTGAAACAGAGTTCCTCCTATTTAAGGACAGTGCATGGAGCCCAAAAAGAGAAGAGGCCCCTGTAGCTAGAGAGCTCCAAGAGTCCTGCTGAAAAAAGGGCTGGCCATTGATGGCCAGCTCTCTCCCTGAAGCAGAAAGAAGCTGGTGAGCAAAGAAAGCCTGAGCAAGACCCCAAAAGGCCAAGGACTAAACCCTGTGGCTCAGCATTTGCCTAGAGGGGTTTGATCTGTCCAAACAGTGGCCTAAAGGAAACTGTGCCTGGCTTTAAGGACTGAGGCAGAGCAGCTGAGTTCCTGATTCAAAAGAAGTAAATTGGCCTGCAGACGGCTGGGGTCTCCCACAGAGAAGAAAGCATGAAGCCTTATTTAAGGTGAGACTGCAATAACCAACTTACCCTGACGAACCTGCATCTGAGAGACCCAGAAAAAGGACTGCTAAGTGTGTTAAAGAATCTACAACAAAGACTGTGTTCCTGACGACTGAGGACCTGCCCCAGAGACTGTATCATTCTAAAAGGTTATGAAAGTAGTTGTTATAATTATCAATAGGTTTAGTGGATAGGTTAAAGGGGTTGTAGGAATTTATAGTATTAATAGTTAAGAAATTGTTGGTGTTTGTTATAAGTGAATTTAGTAATAAATAAATAAGTGTTAAATAATAATTTAAAAGATCAGTTACACACCCTAGACAGCGAACCCACACCAGATTAAAGTATGGAAAACTGAAGTCCAACTTAAACCCAGGAATTTTACTGGTATTATTTACAAAACTATATGTGAGTGGTTTCTTACAGGAGCATAAATGACTCAAAAACAGCTGTATCGCCAAAGTCCACCCTAGAACAAGTGGCAGTTAACAAATGGGTCTTGGAGCACACTGCACACCCTTCAGGTAGTTCAACAGACTGAAGAATGTCCTTTCCAGGCGCCAGAGTTGGTCTAAACCCCTTCCAGGCAGCACAGCTAGTTTCTGCTTAATTGCAGCTGTTTTTCTGGTGTCAGAGTCTTTGCAGTTTGTCTGACAGTGACTCTCGGCTGCTTGGCTGACTTACTCTTAGGAAGAAAGGCCTAGAAAATATGACAAATTTCAGGGACTTGTTGAAGCTATTTTGAATTGTTTCCATCTTGAAGGAAAAGGTAAACAACATACCCTGACATCTATTCATTGCTGTTATTGTGGTATAGGTACAATTGAAAGATTTTTTGAAATAAATAACTGTACTTGTCTAGAAAAGAAAACATAATTTCCTCAAAGATGTTCTGTAGATAATTTTGGACATTTTTTTTCTGATCAAAGGCCCAGTCAATATCACCATAAAACTATTCAGAAGTGCTAAATTGGAAATCCCAAAATGCAAACGGTGAGTGAACTTTCAACCACACATATGAAAAATCATCCAGAGATTGTATTCCATTTAGAGTAGGATATTCTTTAAGTTCATAAAAAGAATACATTTAATATTTATGGTGTTAACCCAGCATCTCAAGTAAACAAGTAATACGAATGCCAAAGAAGGCATGATAGAGCCACAGAGTATAAGCAGTTAGTGTAGTTAAATGCATCAATTAGTAGTAGATGGTTTTATTTTATTTTTTGAGTTTTCTAGTGTGTTTAGTCATTGTTTGACTCTTTGAGTATCTTTGCTATAAATCAGATTTATAGAGACAATGTTTCTGTCAGTTTTCTAGCAAAAATTCATTTAGATTATTGCATGAGAATGATATTGCAGCTCAATTGCAATCCTTTTTTGCCTATTTCAAATGCATTGGAAGTGATAGGATGAAACTGTTTTAATTTTGACTGTAATTGGGTATGTTTGTTTGTTTTGATTAATGAGCAAAGCCTTGCATGATGTCAAAATCAAGGAGACGAATACTGATTAAATATATACTCACCACATTGAAGAGCACATAGAAATATGTAAGCATTTAATTTCTTGAGTTCTTTGTAAATTTTGGATATTAGCCCTCTGTAAGATGTGGCGTTAGTGAAGAATTTTTTCCAATCTGTAGACTGCCATTTGGTTTGAATGACAGTGCCTTTTGCCTTACAGAAGTTTTTCAGTTTTATGAGGTCCCATTTATTGATAATTGGTCTTAGGTCCTGAGCTGTTGGTGTTCTATTCAGAAAGTTGTCGCCTGAGCCAATGAGTTCGAGGGTTTTTCACACTTTCTCTTCAAGTAGATTTAGTGTGTCCGGCCTTATGTTAAGGTCTTTGATCTACCTGGACTTAAGTTTTGTACAAGGTGATAAGTATGGGCCTAATTTCATTCTTTTAAGAAGTTTTTCAGTTTCATGAGGTCCCATTTATTGATTATTGGTCTTAGGTCCTGAGCTGTTGGTGTTCTATTCAGGAAGTTGTCGCCTGAGCCAATGAGTTCGAGGGTTTTTCACACTTTCTCTTCAAGTAGATTTAGTGTGTCCGGCCTTATGTTAAGGTCTTTGATCCACCTGGACTTAAGTTTTGTACAAGGTGATAAGTATGGGTCTAATTTCATTCTTTTACATGTGTATATCCAGTTGGACCAGCACCATTTGTTGAAGATGCTGACTTTTTTCCATTGTACAGTTTTGGCTTCTTTGTCAAAAATTAAATGACCATAGGTGTGTGGGTTCATTTCTGGGTCTTCAATTCCATTCTATTGATCCACTGGTCTGTTGCTATACCAGTACCATGCTGTTTTTAATACTATTGCTCTATAGTACAGCTTGAAATCTGGGATAGTGATACCTCCAGATGTTTTATAATCCAATCAAAAAATGGGGAACAGAGCTAAACAGAGACTTCACAAAGGTGGAATTTCTAATGGCTGAGAAACACTTGAAGAAATGATCAGCATCCTTAATCATCAGAGAAATGCAACTCAAGATGACTCTGAGATTCCATCTCAAACCTGTCAGAATAGCTAAGATCGAAAACTCAAATGACAGTACATGCTGGTGAGGGTGTGGAGAAAGGGGAAACCTCCTCCATTGCTGGTGGGAGTTCAGGCTTGTGCAACCACTATGGAGGTGATTTATCACAAAATCACAAGGAAGTTTACTCATCTATGTTCATAGCAGCCTTATTTGTAATAGCTAGAAACTGGAAACAACCCAGATGTCCCATAACCGAAGAATGGATTAAAAAACTGTGGTACATCTACACAATGGAATACTACTCATCTATCAGAAATAATGAAATTTGCAGCCAAATGGATGGAACTAGAGGAGCTCATCCTGAGTGAGCTATCCCAGACTCAGAAGGATGCACATGACATGTATTCACTTATATTCAGATTTTAGCCATATAGTACAGGATAACTATACTACAACCAATGCACAAAAGGGAACAGGAACATAGACTTTTTCTTCCTGTCAATGAGACACTTTGCCCTAGTTGTGCTGCCTTGTAGGCCCCCAGTTTATGAGGAGGCTCTTGGCCCTCATATGCCTGCTGAACTGGGGCAGGGGACTGTTATGTAGGGACACTCCACTCTGGAGCAGTGGGATGGAAGGGATAGTGGGTAAAGGGTTTGAGGGTGGGTCTGGGAGGGGTGGAAAGAGGACACCATGATGGAGATGTAACCTAAAGTAATAAATAAATATTTAAAAAAATTTTTTTTTGAAAAGAAAGTGGGGAAAAATCTTGAACTCATTGGCACAGGTGACAACTTCCTAAACAGAACACTAATAGCTCGGGCTCTGAGACCAACAATCAATAAATTGGACCTCATGAAACTGAAAAGCTTTTGTAAGGCAAAGGACACTGTCATTAGAGCAAAATGGCAACCTACAGATTGGGAAAAGATATTTACCAGCCCCACATCTGACAGAGGGCTAATATCCAAGATTTACAAAGAACAAAAGAAATTAAATGCCAAGAAATCAAATAATCCAATGAAAAATTGGGGAACAGAGCTAAATAGAGAATTCACAAAGGAGGAATCCCTAATGGCTGAGAGACACTTGAAGAAATACTCACCATCCTTAACCATCAGAGAAATGCAACTCAAAGCGACTCTGAGATTCCATCCCACACCTGTCAGAATGGCTAAGATCAAAAACTCAAATGACAGTTCATGCTGGTGAGGTTGTGGAGAAAGGGGAACTCTCCATTATTATTTGTAATAGAGAAAATGGAAACAATCAAGAGGTCCCTCAAGTGAGGAATGGATAAAAAGCTGTGGTGCATCTACACAATGGAATACTACTCAGCCATCAGAAACATTGAAATCATGCAATTTTCAGCCAAATGGATGGAATTAGAAGAGCTCATCCAGAATGAACTAACCCAGACTCAGAAAGATGCACATGGCATCTATTAACTAATAATCCGATTTTAGCCATATAGTACAAGATAACTATACTACAACCAATGCACCAAAAGGAACAGGAACATAGATTTTGTTACCTGTTAATGAGATGCTTTGCCCTAGTGGTGCTGCCATGTAGGCCTCCAGTATATGAGGAAGCTCTTAGTTCTCATATGACTGCTGAACTGGGGCAAGGGACTGATATGTAGGGACACTCTGCTTCGGAGGAGTAGGATAGAAGAGAGAGGGGGTAGAACATGGGAGGGTAGGACTGGGAGGGGTGGAAAGAGGGCACTGTGCTGGAGATGTAACTTGAAGCAAATAAATAATTTTTTTTAAAAAGGAAAAAAGTATATAAGTATAAAGCATAAAACCAAATGCTCTCTTATAAGTACCATGTAGTTTTTCATGGATTTGAATTGCACACTCTAATTATCCTAATATGGTAAAGTTACTTCATTGAAAATGTTTATCAAGTGTACATTTTAAAGTTCTATGGTATAGCAGGAATTTTATTCTCACATGTCCCAGTCTTAATTTAATGGATAATGGAATTCACTATGGGAAATCATCATATATATTTTGTTTAAAAAAATCTACTTTAGTGTGTTGGGCTTTATGTTAAGGTCTTTGATCCATTTGGACTTAAGTTTTGTGCAGGGTGGTATATATGGGTCTAGTTGGATTTGTTTTCATCTCGACGTACAGTTAGGCAAGCACCATTTGTTGAAGATGCTGTCCTTCTTCTATTGTACTGTTTTGGCTTCTTTGTAAAAAATTAAGTGACCATAGGTATGTGGGTTCATTTCTGGGTCTTCAATTCCATTCTATTGATCCACTAGTCTGTTGCTATATCAGTACCATGCTGTTTTTATTGCTATTGCTCTGTAGTACACCTTGAAATCAGGGATAGTGATACCTTCAGATATTTCTTATTGAACAGGATTGATTTAGCTATTCTGGGTTTTTTGTTATTCCATATGAAGATGAATGTTGTTTTTTTCCAGATCTGTAAAGAAATGTGTTGGCATTTTGATTGGAATTGTATTAAATAAAAGACCTTAACACAAACCCCAACAAACTAAATCTAATAGAAGAGAAAGTAGGGAAAAGCCTCGAACTCATTTGCACAGGTAACAACTTCCTGAACAGAACACCAACAGCCCAGGCTCTAAGACCAACAATCAATAAATGGGACTTCATGAAACTGAAAAGCTTCTGTAAGGCAAAAGGCATTGTCATTCGAACAAAATGGCAACCTATCGATTGGGAAAATATTTTTTTTCTGTTTCTTTTTTTGTTTTCTTTGTGACATTTTTATTAACCTTTTTTAAAACCTGTTACTTTTTTTGTATCCCAATTTTTTTTATTGCTTCAGTTTACATTTCCATCACAATGTCCTCTTTCCCCCCTTCCCAGTCCCACCCTCCCACCCTCTACCCCCTACCTCTTCTATCCCACTCCTCTGGAGTGGAGTGTCCCTACATAACTGTCCTTTGTCCCAGTTCAGAAGTCATGTGAGGGCCAAGAGCCTCCTTATACACTGGGGACCTACAAGGCAGCACCACCAGTGAAAAGATTTTTACCAACCCCACATCTGCCAGAGGGCTAATATCCATAATTTACAAAAACTCAAGAAATTAATTGCCAAGAAACCAAATAATCCAGTCAAAAAATGGGGATCAGAAAATCACAAAGGAGGAATCCCTAATGGCTGAGAGACACTTGAAGAAATGCTCAACATCCTTAATCATCAGAAAAATGCAACTCAATACAACTCTGAGATTTCATCTCACACTTGTCAGAATGGCTAAGATCAAAAACTCAAATGACAGCACATGCTGGTGAGGGTGTGGAGAAAGGGGAACACTACTCCATTGCTGGTGGGAGTACAAACTTCTACAACCATTCTGGAAATCAGTCTGTCAATATCTTAGAAAACTTCAAATAGCTCTACCTCAAGACCCAGCCATACCACTTCTGGGTATCCATCCAAATGATTCCTCAACAAACCACAAGGATATTTCCTCATCTATGTTCATAGCAGCTTTATTTGTGAGAGCTAGAAACTGGAAACACCTCAGATGTTCCTCAACCGAGGAATAGATAAAACAAAACAAAACAAAACAAAACAAAAAGACAAAACTGTGGTACATCTACCCAATGTAATACTACTCAGCCATTAGAAACAACGAAATCTGCAGTTTGCATCCAGATGGATGGAACTAGAGAAGCTCATCCTGAGTGAGCTAACCCAGACTCATGGCATCTTTTATAATTAGACTTCAGCCACATAGTACAGGATAACTATACTACAACAAATGCACCAAAGGTAACAGGAACATAGATTTTGTTTCTTGTCAATGAGACACTTTGCCTTAATGGTGCTGCCTTGTAGGCCCCCAGTATATGAGGAGAATCTTGGCCCTTATATGACTGCTGAACTGGGGTGGCAGACTGATATGTAGGGATATTCCACTCCAGAGGAGTGGGATAGAAGTGAAAGGGGGTAGAGGATGGAAGGGTGGGGCTGGGAGGAGTGGAAAGAGGGTACTGTGATGGAGATGTAACCTGAAGTAATAGAGAAACATAAAAAAATCTACTAGAAGGATTTTATATACCTAGGATGAAATATTTGATGTTTCTTGTATTTATTATTGCTTATTCTACTTGTTTTGCCTGAGGTCTTTTGTAGTTGTTTATTAACTAGCTATTTGAGCATGGATTATACACAATCTACATATCTATTTATTGTTTAATGTATTAATTGCTGTTATATAATGGCTTCAATAATTTACTTCAAACACGGATACTCTTTGTTTAATTACATTATTGAAATTATGGTATTTTTAGTTACATGACAACATTAGATGATTCATGTTTGTTCTTTGTATTACAATTAAACAGGAAATAATTAAGAATTTGGTATATGTTAAATAATTAAAAATTTGATTCACATACATACACACATACAAGTGTTTGCATATATGTGTACATGTGTGTGAAAGCAAACACACACACACACACACACACACACACACACACACACACACACATTGCCCAAGAGTATCCTGGTCTTCTCCCATATGAGTACTATGAAATCTCATTCCTTATATAATTTTCACATTGCAAGATGAGGCATTGAAAAGGGATTTTAATTTATGGGATTTTTTAAAAATAGAAAATGATATCTATGCAGTCAGGAAGAGTGTCCTTAAGAAGATCAGGTTTTAATTGTCATAAGCAATGGTGTACAGTGTGATAGCCAGTGTCTAACACAATTGAAATGAAAATTAAATTTAAATATAATAAAATTCATTGTTCTCATGTGTCCAACTTAAATGTCTCTCAGTTGAGCCATACCTGTATGGCATCTAGCAGCTGTGAGGATAAACATTGAAATTTAAGTTTTGAGATCAACATCAATGTGATTAATATCAAGGTTTCATATTCAAATACAAAATATATATCATCAATATTTTAAAATTAAAAAATAAATATTTATATTTTATATAATTACATAAGTTTCTTTTCGACCACATTACTAAACAAAATCATCACTTTACATGGGATGTAAAAAGGAATAAAAACAGATTTTTTTTCTCACATACAATATACTGATTACAATGTCCCCTTTCTCTCTTCCTCATAGTTCTCCTTACCTTGTCACCCGTCCCTTTCTGTTTCTTATTAGAAAACAGGCTTCTAAGGGATAGTGATAAATTATAACATAATATAAGATATAACAAAAAGCTACACATAGGAATTAAAGAAAACAAACAAAAAGAAAAGGGCCCGAAAGAAGGCACAAGAATCAGAGATCCACTCGTTCATAAACTTAGAAGTCCTAAAAAATATTAAAATGCAACCTATAAAGGCCCTGTTTATGTTTATATAGCTTTAGCCATGTTGATCTAGATGTCCCTATGTCTATTTTCAATAAAAGGAAAAAAGTAATCTTTTTAAAATTTTCATCATCTTGTCCTTATTGTGTTAAAGTCAGAATTGTCATATGCAATTGCCCCCCCCACACACACACACACAAAAGTCTTTGCTTCAAGTATGTGGAACATTACGATCTGCTGTGGTAGGATAGCTGGGTTCAGGTGAAAGTATATTTTCCAGGCTACTATCAACTGTTTTCTTACACTGGTATCTAACATCTGAGTTTGATGTGATTATCAGTCTACCTGCTGATTTCTGGGTTTATCTTGGTTATGTGGGAGTTTTGTTCCTTGGTTTCTATTTGAACACTTTTGGTATGTCTTATTGTATCTTGCTTTGTCCTGTTTGGTGGTAATCTGTTGGAGGAGGCCTGCTTTTTTTTCTGAAGAGGAAAAAGAAGAGGTGCTGGTATGGGGGAGAGGGGAAGTTGGAATGAGCTAGGAGGAGTAGAGGGAGGGAAATCTCTGGTTGTGATGTATTATATGAAATTATAATCTATTTTTAATTTAAAAAAGGAATGAAGGGAGGGAAAGTAAAATGTCAAGGGGGAAAACCTGCCTCATTATCCAAGCTAAAGGATGAAACCTCAAATACAGACTTATGTGCTTATATTTAGAATATGTAGTTTTTCTGTATGAAAATATTATGCTGGTAATAGATAAATTTTATTTTTATGAAGCAGAAATCAGGAACACTCTGTTTTGTTTTTAATGATTCTTCTTTACATCCTTTACTTGTAATGACTAGCAATGATTGCTAATTTTGAAACAGTTGTAGAGGAGAATTATTTCACTATTAAGATGAAAATTTAAAATTCTAAGTAGAAGAATAAAACCATTTTTTTCCATAAAGCATTTTATAAATTAACTTCCTCATCTCAGATTCATGATTTTCTTTTGTGCATGAATCCAATTCTAGGCCTGGTTACACATGTCCATAATGAACTGAGGGACATAGGAAGATAACTCCACTATCATAAAATAGTTAAGAATTGCTAAGTACAATTTGACTAGGCTGGCAGGCCAGGGTTATTAAAGTCTGAATGAAAATATGGAAGGATCCTTCTTCAGTGCAGGAGAAAGAACTTTTGATCATTCTGATAGTCACATGCAGTTAGATCTGCATAGAAAGTGTGTGAAGCAACTGTCCAGACAATGGCTGTGATGAAAGCGTGGCATTCAATCATAACCATGAATAACGGGGGTTATGCCTAGCAGCATGTGGCTGTAGTAAAGGGTGTCCTATGTGAATACTGAATCAGATATTAGAAGAGATATGCTTTTGGGATATGATTATTACAATGGTGAGTTCAAATACGATCATGTCATATTCTCTTAGGCTTAAATATATTTTGGATAGGGTCAAATATTTGTGAGTCCCAAACTTCATTTATTATCCAAATTTCTTAATCACACTGTTTTTCAATGAGTTTATTACTCTAAACCTTTGAAAATAGTCACGAATCTTAATTTATAAAAATGTAAGGCAAGTGGTTTTAGAAAAAGGTCTTAATGAAGTATCACAGTCTTGTTTTGTTGATAGTAACCCAAAATTATATCTAATCACACAAGCTTTGAATTTTTTTTACTGTTGTTATTAATGGATATTATGGATTATTAATAATTAATGAATATTAATTAAGCTATAATTTGGTCTTATAAATACTAATTGTTTGATGAAAATGCCATTAGCAATGGCTAAGGATGAATTCATATGTGAATTGAACCATTGCACAGCTTATTAAAAATAAGCTAAATAGAGTTAAACTGATGGAAAATTTTAGCAAGTAAACCATATTATAATAAATTGCTTGGTCTTAGTTTTTAAAACAATCATAATATTGGAAATTTGGTAAATGCTGGAATATTTAACAAAACATGTGTATTATCTTTTCAAATATGTTTCAAAATATTTTAAAAATAACTTAATAGTTTTGTTGGCATATTTTCTGAATGATAAATATTTAATTCTTTGTACTTTTCAGCTTTTTTTTCAATGGTCTTAATTAACAATTAATAAAAAAATATTCACAGAGGCTCCATTTTTTCGTCTATCCAACTCCTCTCCTGAGGTGCCTTCTTTGTAAACACTGGTTGGAAACCTGAAAAATCCAAGCTCCAATAACACACAAAATGAAGAGACCAAATAGTTGAAGGTGAATCAACAGCTCCATTCACTGGCCCTTCAAACAGGATGCTATGGGGGTACAGAATTACCTCCTGTAAGTCACAATGTCCCTGTCAAAAGCTAAGAATACTCATATAAGGACATTGTGTATATTGGTGTGTATATAAGATGCCCAATACTGCTTATCTTTTAGAGAATAAGAGAAAAACAATGTGAAATTTTCATTTTGTAAAACAAATGCAACTCTAATATTTTCCAGATAATTCTAAAATATAACCAAATAAAATTGATAACCATATTTGTAATTTAAGTGTATGAAAACTGGGCTGTTCTATTTAGTGGTCATGGATCTTAGTATTCAAATATAAACATCAATATAACACTCATTCATTTTAATGGTGCCAGTTTTGGAACGCAAATACAAGAAGAAAAAAAAAGAAAAGAAAATTTCCCCAATTAACTGATGATTTGATAATTTTAGCTGTTAAATATTTTCTTGATATGTTTAGATAGCATATATGCTTGTTAGTTTTTTAACTTTGATTATAATTTATGACCCAAATTCTCACTGAAAAAGAATTAATATGAGCTGACATATGAGGATCACTACAAATTTTCAATCACTATAAATGAAGCAAAGCAGGACTTATTGATCCAAGATTATTTACTCTAATTAAAAATATTTATGGAAGGCTTCCAGTGTTTCCAGTCTCATTTGCATGCTGAAGATATTGCCTTAATAACAACAGTTTGATCTTATATCATACTTCTTATATTTTCCAGGAGTGAAAAAATTTTTAAAGTTGTAAATATAATAAATAATTTGAGCTTTACAGATTGGAAAGATCTTCTGGCTGTGTAACAACAGTTCCATTAAGGGCAGTATAATACATGTGATGTGTTCAATCAGTATTAGGGAAGAATATCAATGTCCTTTTAACTGCTTTTTTCCAAGTAGAATATTGTAGAGTATCTGCTTCATGAAACAAGCAATGCAGCTCATTTTGATGTGAAATCTATTTAATTAACATAAAATATGTATAAAATTATGAAAATGATTGCTGTGTCAAATCTATTTTTTTTCTCATGAGAGCACATTTATGGTGCATGATGCCTGCAGTGGCCAACATTTAGGCTTACTGCTATCCATCAGATATGCAAGAAGAATTCCCTGAGAGAGTGACAGCTTTAACCAGAGAAGTGAGGGTTTCATAATGAAATTTTGACAAACAAAATCGTAAAATTGTATTGCTATATATACTTATTGAAAATGAAAAATAGTCATTAGAGTTTATTCAGTGTAATACAAGATATAATTCTCTTTTTTTCTTTGTAGTATAAGGGACTTTTTTTGCCAGTGTTGTTGTTCTTTATTTTAACTGGCTGGTGAGATGGCTCAATGGGAAGGAATGACTGCTACATAAGCATGGTGACCTGAATTGCCATATCCTAGCTGACATGTTAAAAATTAAATAAATGTGACCACAACTGCTTGTCACTCTAACCCTCTGAGATTTGGTAGAAGAGGGAAGTATCTCTGGGGCTTAGTGGCCATCAGCCTACCCAAAACACAATGAGCATTGGTTTTAGTGAATCATCCTGCCTCAAAAAAAAAAAAATGAAGTGGATCATAATAAAGGAGGCCACTAATGCCAAATATGCTTCATATGGACGTACACATACACATCTTACAGCACAGCATATGTCTTGTTCTCTGAAGGCAAATTTAGACAGAATTCTATACACAATGCCTTGAGATGTATTTTTGATGGCAGTGTAAATTTTGCCACGAAGTAGAAATAAAACTCAAATGGAAACAGTGTACAGATGTTGAAAATTAATTTGCTAAACAGACCTAGTGCCAAGCTCCTTTTAAGCATCTGTCTATACACATCGTTTAACACAGCTCTCGGTCTTCATCAGGGAAGCTGCTTTTAGCACTAGGTGACGGTTAACAAACATGACGGCTTCACCCCTCCAAAGTGGTGAAAGCCTAGAGAGTAAGTGTATGTGACATACTCAGCCATACGTCTGTATCTCACACTCTACTCAAAATACCAGGGAAACGTTGCAAAAGAAGTTTAGAAAGATTTTAAAGAGCCAAAGATCAAGAAGTAAGTCAATATATATGACAGGACCTTGCATTCATGAGCTAATCAGTGATGAGTAGCAACACAAGCTCACACTACTTAGCATTCCAGCAAGAGCAGGAGTGGGTGATGGTCAGGTGACCCAGGATCCCCTATACTTACTTGAGGTGCTGTTTGACAGTTCGTGGTTTCTAGGGGAGGGGTAAGTTATTTTCTTTAAGCATGCGGTTCCTGGTAGATTACCACCCTTCAGTTGTTAGCCCTATGTGAACGAGCATGTGTGAAATAATAATTAGACAGAAAGGATTCTTTAAAAGTAAGAAGAAAAGAAGGGTTAAGAGCACCTACTGCTCTTACAACCTTAGTTCATTTCCTAATATCCAAATCAGCAATCTTCTGAACATCTGTAACTCCAACTACATGGAATCTTATGTATTTTCTGGATTCTGAGAACATCAGTACATACATGACACACACACACATACACACATATAAATGGATACCAACACAAAAATACATTTTACAACTGTATTGTTCTCTGAGTCATTATATGGTGGCTCTATTCTAGCATTTCTGACCGGATTTCCACTTATGTATGTTCAGCAATCCTTCTTTAGGATAAATATCATTCTGTCTTGAAGCACAAAGACTAAAGCTTTTATGTCTCTGGTGTATATAAGCAACAGATACTTCTTCATCTCCTATCTACTCCTTGGATATCAAAGAAATAGCTCTTCCCATGAAGTAGACACGTGCCATCTGCCTTGAGTAACTGTCAGGACTTTTAGATGCAACTCAGTCTGATGTTCCTATTCATTATGAGAGTGTGACACTGCTTAGAAGCATCTCTCTCTATTGCTTCACAGAAATTGCAAAGCAGTTACTTTACAGAATCCAAACCAGGCTGCTGTCTGTCTCATATAGAGTTTGTCTGAAGTCAGAGCAGAAAAGCAGAACTAATTTAAGTCAAGAATTACATTTTTAATGATTAATTTATGTTTTTTTGCTATTAATTGAAATAGAAAATTATAACTCTCCCTTCCCCCATTTCTCCCTTCAGACCCTTCTGGCTAACCTTTATTAACCAGACCTATGTTCCCTACTCTCATGTTGATAATAAATTGTTCTTTGAATAATATTGTTATGTGTGTGTGTTTGTGTGTATATCCATGCACTAATATATTAATACAATCTTCTGAGTCTGTTTTATGTTTCTGTCATTTGATTATATCTTTTTAGTGCTTATACTATTATATTGTTTCAGATATTTTACTAGACAATGAGATATTTATGATGTTATTAGTTTTTAACAACTTCCTGTAATTATGCTTTTTAGTGTGAGATGAGTTAATATTTTGAAATTATCATGTGTTTGGTGAAAACCTTGGAAGTTTTGTTCTCAGATATACACTTACTATTTGTCTCCTACAAGTGGCTGTTCCTTGTCAGTTTTCCATATGTGTGTCTGAGCTCACTCAATTGTATCTTTTCAAATCCAAATATGTTTTAGCATGAAAACCAAAGCTTGAGTTTTAGAAAACAGGAGAATGGACATCATAATGTATGTCTTGTGTACTTTTTGGTTTTGTAAATGTCACACATTAACTTTACTTACAACTGAAATAAGACAATTAAAGGTTAATATATGTCACTAGTGGTCTGCATACTCTATCTGCACTCATCTCTCTTTAATATTGACTATTTGGATATAAAAAAATCTAGTACAAAAAGTAGTTACTATGATTTCATCAATCACATAATAATGATTCAGACATGGCATTAAACTTCCCGAATTGCTGTGGCAGGTAGTCACCTATCATCTACACACTATCCAGGTATTTAAGAGCATGAGTCAATGGAGTCTTCCACCAGTTCATTTTTGTTATTAATATATAAGTGAATCCAACCTACTTCAAACCCAAAACAGGCAGAAAATGACAATGTGCGTTTTGAGAACAACATGAGAAAGACATAAACATAGATTTATGTTGGGGAATTTTAATCCAGCTACAATGTTACTCTAATGAGGGGTCACTCCAAAGACCTACATCTGTGTGATCAGATCTGAGTACAAACATTTAATCCCTCTGGCTGGAATTCACACCTTTAATCACTGTGGCTGGAATTAAGTATGCACGTTTAATCCCAAACAATGGCATATATTTGTGGGGCAGACAAAATAATGAATCAGAGAAAGATTTGAAAGATGGAATCAGAGAAAGAATATGCCCAATGAGAGAGAGGCTACTTAAGAACAGTAAAAGAATTCCTAGGGCAAGAATAGGAGTGTTTGTGGAGAAAGTACAATAGAGTTAGGGAGTACAGTGCAGTTGAGTTGAGAACAGTTGAGTTAAACCAGTTTAGTTTGTGGAGCTCAGAGACAGTTTTTTTCCAAGCAAAGCAATTCAGTGAGAAGGTGAAAGAAGCCAGTTTGAATCAGTTAGCTTGGAGAGGAACTTTGAGCCAGAACAGCTGAGTTCAACCAGCCAGCCAGAGCTCAGATATAATTAGAAAGTGTAAGCATACTAGCAGCAAGTCTTAGTGGATGAAAATGTTCTAGGCCTAGGTTATCTACTGGAAGCTAAAGCCTTCACAGTCCAGGCTTGCAGAAGATTAAATTGACCGGAGGCTAGAAGCTTCCAAACCTAGGCCTAGGGATTGTTAGAAACTCGAGGGCTCAGCCTAAGCCATGTAGTCATAAGGCTTGGGTGTGACTATAATCCCCTCCTCCGAGGAAATGAAAACATCTACAAATTTGCATTTGCATTTGTGAACATCAGATGAGTGAGTGCTTCTATGTCTCTTAATAGATATAGTAGGATAGAAGAGCATCATAGATACAGTTTGCTGTAACTTAGGTATATTATCAGTAAATGAAAGGGGACACTATTTTATATATATTACGAAAAAACGGATATTGGTAATCACATTAACATTTGATTTGAATCATGTGATAAATTTACATAACTTTTAATGCAGGAAATACCATATTAGCCTATGCCTACTCATTTTTAGCCAACCTTAAAAACTGGCATCACTGAATCAGAGAAGAAAACCTCTCCATTTTTTAAGGAATGGAATATCTCCCAGAATTCTCAGTGTAACTTTTCAGTATCTTATCTATGTTAGTGGCACAAATACCTTAAAGAGGGTGAGGATACGTGGGACACGGACTCTCCCAACTGTAATCCTAGGACTGGGAAAGTTAAGACAAGAGAATTGTTGTAAATTTAAGATTATCAAGGTTTACATAGTGAATACTGGTCACTTTGCCCTTTTCCAAAAAACAAATAGAGAAAAAAAAAAGAAAAGAAATACATAGAAACAGAGAATGAAAGAGATTTAAAAATTGTAGATACAAAATTTAACATCTTAAAACATAGCAGAGAAGAGTTGTAGGCTTAAAAATAGAAAAATCTAAGTCATTATTTCTATTAAACAAATCTGTAAAATAAAATTTAGGAGATTTAAATTGATAATGTCAAGAATAAAATGTAACTGAAAGTTTTGAAGAATGAATGATATAAAATAAAATGGGAATGAAAACTCACCTTTATAAAAGTCTTAAAGGCTAATTAGTCATGTTGTTGAGGCTGTGGAGAAAGGGGAATACTCCTCCATTGCTAATGGGAATACAAACTTGTACAACTACCGTGGAAATCAGTCTTTTGAAATCTTAGAAAACATGGAATAGCTCTACATCAAGACCACTCATACTACTTCTGGGTATACATCCAAACGATTCCTCACCAAACCACAAGGACATCTCCTCAACTATGTTCATAGCAGCCTTATTTGTAATAGTTAGAAACAACCTAGATGTCCCTCAACGGATGAATTAATAAAAAAGCTATGGTACATTTCAACAATGGAATACCACTCAACCATCAGAAAAAAAGGAAATCATACAATTTGCTGCCAAAGGATGGAACTAGACAAACTCATCCTGAGTGAGCTAACCCAGACTCAGAAATATGCACATGGCATCTATTCATTTATAATTGGATTTTAGCCATGTAGTACAGAACTATCCTACAACCAACACACCAAAAGGAACAGGAATAGTCCTTGTTACCTGTTAGTGGGAGAGTTTGCCCTAATGGAGTTTTCATATAGGCCCCCCAGTGCAAGAGGCAGCTCTTAGCCCTCATATGACTTTTGAATTGAGCGAAGCTGATATGTAAGGGCATCCCACTCCAGAGGAGCAGAATAGGTGAGAGACCCCTATCAGTGGAGAGGGTGGTAGGGTGGGACCGGGAGGAGTGGATAGAGGAGACTGTGATGGAGATGTAACTTGAAGTAATAAATAAACATTAAAATTTTAAAAAGCAAAAAATAAAATGTTTCTAAATTAAAACTGAAGAAAATAATAGATACAAAATTTAACATCTTAAAACACAGCAGGAAAGAGTTGTGGGCTTAAAAATAAAATATCTAAGTCACTGTTTCTGTTAAACAACTGTATAAAATAAAATTTAGGAGATTTAAATTGACAATGTCAAGAATAAAATGTAACTGAAAGTTTTGAAGAATGAGTTGTATAAAATAAAATGGACATCAAAAAAATCTTTTATGAAAGTCTTAAAGGATAATGAGTCAAAACTATAGCACAGTGAACAAGGAAGACAGCGGTTGCTTTAAAAAGTACATAAAACATAAATCATTTAAAACAGGCAAAATGGGTACAAATGTTATTACAGATGTAGACTGAAGAAATATATAAAGTTTTGTTTAAAAAATAACATCAAGAAAGATCAGTTAACTTTCCACAAAGTACATCAAAAATAGAAAATCTATGAAAATGGAAAATAAACAAATGAAGCCCCAGAATCCTGATAATTCATACAAATCAGACTCAACTTTGAATGTTTTACTCTTCATTATCAGGAATATTACTCTAGTGTCCTACACTCAAAAAAAATATATATCAACCAAAATTCCCAATCTATCCTTCAGTGACCAATAAATGCCCTTATAATTTCTTTTGCAAAACGAAATGATTATAAACAGCATAGTTAGTGGAAATTTTTCAAATAATAAAATGTTTTATCAAATTAATTCAGGTAGTAACAACAAATTTTAAAGCTTCAGTAGTAAACCATTTTTACCCTGGAGCTGGAGTTGTAGACTGTTGTGTGTGTTATCCTACAAGGGTTCTGGGAACCAAGCTTTGGTCTTCTGCAAGGACAGTATGTGTACTTACTAGTGAAAAATCTCTACTACCTTTAAAATTAATTAAAATTAGTTCTAGGGCAATTTGATACATGTAAACAATGCATAGTCACCACTGTTGCATGCTTCTGTGATTGTGGGCATACATGTACCACAGCCTAGGGGTGGAGGCCACAGTCCTATTTTTCCAATCAGTTGTTGCATTCTATGTGGTTCGAACACGGACTCTGTTTTAGTGTCTTCTGTCAACTGTATACTTAAACCTACTTAGTTCATAATCTCTTTACCAAAATGACAGTCTCTTCTTACAATCTTGTTATGGGAGTTCTGAGATTAACAGATATGTACCATGAAATCTGAATTTTTATTTGGGTATATAAATTCAACTCAGGGGATGAGGGTTGTCAGGTTCCACCTTTTTTGGGAGAGCTAAGATTAGAATGTGTATTACCAAGTCTGAATTTTTCTATGGGCTCAAAAATTTTAAATCAGGTCATCAGGTACATTCTTGTTATGAGAATTCTTGGATTAGAATGTGTACCGCCAAGTTTGATATTTTATATGGGTTCAAAAATTTTTAACTCAGGTCATCAGGTCCTATCTTGCTATGGGAAAGCTGGGCATAGAATGCATACCAACAAGTGTCAATTTTTATATGGATTCATAAAATTTAATTTGGGTCATCAGGGTTTTATAGTAATAGCCATGTACCAGTCTATGCAAAATAATTTTATAAAAAAACTTTATTATATATTCTCTATTAATTGTTAACTTATTCATCATGTCAAATCTAGTTATTAGATTTCAAGCATCATACCTCAAAACATCCAACAATTTTATGTAAAACAAAGTATTTATTCTGATGTATTAAATAGTCTTTGAAATGTGGGTATCTATGATAAAGCAACAGCATTTTAATTTTTAAGTAGAGTAACAAATTTCCAAAAGTAAAATAATATATAACATCTATTCTTTGGAAAATTGATTACTTTAGTAATAGTCCTTAGAATATTACAGATTTCTACAGCTACCAAAATATCTTGAAATCTCTGTGAATTATATAACAATTTTGAAAGACAATCATTACAGTTAAACATAAAAATATTTTTACACTTGAATTTCGTTTTGATTTGTTCTTTCAAAAGATTTTGTTCACATTTTTTGTGTGAGTATCATATATAAATCATTTTCATCCTATCCTTTTTCCCTCTGACTTTTCCTGTGGCCCTTAACCATAAAAATTAATAAAATGTTCTTTTTAACTTATTATTTCTACATATACATATGTACATACGTACACACTGCTGATTACATTTAGGGATATATAGTTTAGTGTGACCATTTGAAATCAAAAAGCCTATCAAGAGGCTAATTCCTGGAAAAGGTGGATTCTCCTTTTCTTAGAAGCCATTAATATACTTGAAGTTTTCAATTATGTTTTTTACCAAAATTTATAGTGTTGAACAGAATATATAATACATAGAACACTGCACTATAGTAACAATTTGCCAGTAAACTATGTTTTTCATTGTAACATATTAGAAAGTACCCCAAAAGAATTCATTGGAACAGCTAAAAATACTGAGCATTTCTCTTCTATATAACTCACTGTTTTATTCTAAGTTTACTGTTCAGCTGTCCCTTTTCTTCGTGAATTTGGATTGTGTTGCCCTATGTTGCAGCACCAGCTGCTGTTCTGCAACTGTTGGGGAATTTACAACTACCATTCTGTGTAGAGAATTCTAGCCTTGTCAGGTATCAAATGAGAAATCCATGCTCCTCCACTGAATGTCCCAGGCTAGGTCCATCTGGGCAGAAAAGAGTGGAACACAGACAAGGAGATCCATACCCTTAGACGATGTCTGGTCAGGCCAGAAAGGTAGGAAAGAAGAAAAGTTTATTTTCACTACCAAGTGTCACAGCTCTCTTAGCTAAGAATGCAGGAAAGAAAAGGATATCCCTAACCCTCTCATGCAGCAAAAGGTTATAACTCCTTTAGTTGAGTGGCCAGTGTCTGGCCAGGCAGCTTCAAGGAGCTCTGAGAGCCCCAGGACTGAGCCAAGTGGCTTTGGGAGTCCAGTTTGGTTCAGAAAAATTTGGAGGCTGCCTCAGGGACATCCAGAAGTGGGCTGTCACCACAGAAATGTATTGAGGCAAATGGGATGTGCACAGGAGAAATGGTGGATTTTCAGTGCCCCTTGGAAAGCTTTGGAGGTGCTCACTTGGGTGACTGGAGGCAGTAATCCACACTCGAACCTGGCTAGGCAGCCATTGCAGCAATGTGGCTGGATCTGTGTCCCATGCAGTCCCCTTTAAGCAGGTGGCAGTGGTGGGAAATGTGAGCTAGTGCTCCATATGCTCAGAGATGATCTCAGGCTGCCTAGCTAGGCAGTGGCAGCAGCAAAAGCAGGAGACTGTGCCTGTGGAAGACTAGATAGACAGGCAGATCCAGTGCTGAATTCTTCATTGGGGGGAAAGCCTTTCCTCCCCAAGCCCAAAATTAACAGCCGTGTCTCAGATAGTCATAGTGGAGAAAGAGAGTTTATTTTGTAATTCAGGGAAATTTTATACCTTTGGTATTGGGGAGGCGTTGGAAGTTATTGTGTTTGATTCGCTAGGTATGGGTCTATCAAAAGAAAGGGAAGTAGTACGTAATATCCTGTGGGCAATAGAGGATTGGGGAAGAAATCTAGGTATGGTAGGATCCATAGACAAATGTCATTGGCTGAAAGCCATAGCACCAAGAGATATCATTAGCATGGGGAAGTACCTCCAGAAATCCACAGGTGTTCACTGGGCAGGTTTCTTATCAGGAGTTTTATGCCTGTAATTTCCCTGAGGGGAGTTACATGACACTCCTTAGAGGAACAGGAGTTTCCCCAAATCAGGTGGAAGAGGGTATCTCTCTGAGAAAAGGGGGTCCATCATTTAGCACCAAGCTCAGGGGCTTTCCAGTAATACCAGACTTCAACCTTAAATGCAAAAATTCCCCACAAGAGTTACTTTTCTGGGGGAGAGAAGATGAAATTATAATTTCATCACAAATAACACACTAGTAAAACCCTAACATACTTTAATATTACTAAAACCTGTACAGTGAACCTTAAAGATCTCAGAGATGACAAGTGTATCACATTGAGCTCATTGTAAACATTCACAATGCTTAATATTAAATGTCATGGGAAATGTACAATTTAAAAGGTTTTATGAAGATGGAACAACAAAAATACCTGAAAAAGAAGAATCAAGTTGGTAGAAAAATATAATTAGTTTTAAACATACATAATACTGCTAGAATTATATTTATAAATGGATTCATACTTTAAAAAATGGTCACAGTGGAGACTTCAGACTAAAAAGGTTTCAACATTTAATTTTGCATAATTATTAAGATGACAAAATATTCATAGACAAACCCGATCAGAGCAAAAAGATTTTAAAAGTGACTGCATAAAGCAAAGGAGCACTAGAAACCAAATTCGTAGGATTATTCCTGCTTTCATGAAGGAAATACATTAGTTTAGAGATTGTTAATTACCAGGATGTGTCATTTCAAAAGATTCATGCAGCTTGTCTGTGAAGAATGAAGTGGCTTAATTAGATGGTCTTAGTTTTACTTATAGAAGACTAAATGCTAAAAACAAAATAAAACACGACATATCATTTGGAGAAAAGTCTTATGCATGGTTTTCGAAAATTGATCTCAATGCTCTGAGATTTGGTTAGTGCCCTATCTGAGGCATTCTCTGATTGGATAATAAAAGTTGCTGATGGCAATTAGCTGAACAGAAAGAGTATAGGAAGAAAGGAACCTTGGGAAAAGACATAGGAAGCTACCTTTCCACCAGGAGACATGGATAGATATGTCTGAGAGTTCTGAAGGTACAGCAAGCCACATGGAATAGGCTTGTCAGGTTAACTTAGATGAGCTAGTTGAGAGTCTGCCCAGTTAAGGCCCAAGTTTTGAAATATTAAAAGGTCTTGGTGTATTTACTTATTGTGGAAAAGAGCCACACTGGGTCTCACTGGCCCACTACAACATTTCACTTAGTCTCAAGCCTTATCACCAGAAGTCTTATGTCCAGTCAAGCTTCCATCTAAGGCCAGCCAGGACTGCCAGGTCTGCATACCTTCCACCAGACCCGGCCAGCCTAATACCACAGTTTATAGTTATTATTAGGGTTAGGCAATATGGGGGTTTATACTTATATATAATTTATAATATATTTGTTAAAGTTTTGGTTTCATGTATCTTTTAATTATTTTTTTTATGTCATATTGAAGAGGCACATTAGATATATTGGTAAAATAAAAAGGAAAATTTAAAATGTTAGTTTTATGCTAAACAAAATGTTGATCATATTAACATGAGTGTTATCCAATCTTTTCTCAAAGTCAGTTTTAATTCTGTAGTCAATGTAGTCCATCTGACCTGTGATAGGTAAGTCTGAGACTATTATGTGAAGCATAAATTAATTTTTAAATATGCATTAGATATATATCTTTGTGTCACAGTAGAGGCCTGCAAAGCAATTCTGGTTTAGTTACTTGTGCTTAGAGAAAAACAAGCATTTAAACAAAATTTATTATAGTTATTGCTGGATTACACCAAGACAGATTCATTTTAGTTATACTTGTTACTAGGTGATAACAAACATGTCATGAAAGCTCTTAAGTTTTGGGCATGCTGTAGAGTTCTAGGAAATGCTATCTCAAATTGTAAAAGCAAAACTCCACCCATCCTTCCTGCAGCTCTGCCTCGGCTAGTATGTTCAATCTGCTCTTTGTACATTTGGTTGGGCCAGCTGTATTTTTGCCCTGATACCATGCCAGCCTGGTCTGAGGTAGAGGCCCACCCTGGCTCTACAAGTCACTCGATTTGGTTGTCATCTTAGGTACCCCTGCTATGAGCCAGGTCCTCCTGAAGGAAGCACTCCTGACAAGGCTTGAGTCTGTGTTTGTTTAGGAAGTTCCTCCTTCTCCTCATGGTGCATACACCCCAGCTCCTCTCCTGGGGAAGGGCAAGTCACTGACACTGCTAGAGACAGGGAGAGGAGTGGCCAGCTGGTGAAGCAGTGAATAAATCCCTGTGAGCCAGAGGGTAGCAATCAGGTCTCAAGCCTGAGACATTCAAATAATTGTTTAGCTGTGGAAAGAATTTTTCTTTTCTTTTTTATTTGCAATGATCTTATTTTGCAAGGACCCAGTCACAGTGGAACTGGAGTGGACAATCAAGAATGCCCAGAGCTCCTGGCTTGGAGTAGGGCCACAAGCAGGGAAGGGTGGCAGACAACATCTCTGCCTTGGCTTGGGGAAGGAAGTTTACTCTGACTTTTGTTTTTGTTTGGGTTTTTTTTTTTTTTTTTTTTCCTGAATCGTTCAGACTTGCTTGCTGGGAGAGAAGATGACATGGGAAAACCCTTTCACCTTTGTAAAGGAACTCTGCAGAGTAGAGTCCCTGGACAGGTCGAGGGGAAGCAGCACATGGTGCTGAGGGCCCACATGGTCTTTGATAAATATCTTTGTAAAGGATTTTAATGGAGTCCATATTCTAGTCTGTACTGCCTGTATAAGTTCTTTTAAATCGGCAGCTTGGTAAGGGTACCAATTAAATGGTCTATTTTGCATGAGTTTAATATTAACTGGGAATTTTGGGATTACTGAAATTCTGAATCTGTATCAGAGTCATGGGTACAAGGAAGGGTTAAGATTAAGATCATAGGAGTTTTAACCTGATTTTTTGTTTGTTTGTTTGTGTTTGTTTTTGTTACTAAGTCAAGGGGATTGCAAAGCTGTTTTGTGGTAGAGGGTGGGGGTTGAGAGGCCATGGAGTTAAGGGCCCTGTTTTAATCAGTCCTAAGCATTTTTTGGATTGTTGCTATAAAGGGGATAAAATGAGGATGGATTTTTTTTTTCTTTCTGGTTGTTTTTATTTCAAGTGAGGGAAGTGACTTCAGTCAACATGTCTGTGCTTCCCAAAACAAGATTTCTTTTTTTTTTTCCTGAGTTTTAAGCAATGCATTTCTAAGGAAGTATGTATCTACTTAACTTGAAGGTCTTTTGTACCTGATGAATTGCTTAGAAAATTGTCTTTGGGAATTTGGAGCTTTGGGAAGCTCCAAAAAATCACACACAAGCCTGACTGAAGTTTTAAGAAACTGGCAGCAATTGAAATGATGCTTACATGGCTGCTGTGTTACCAGGTTATTTTTGTATCAGAAGCTAAAAGTATTTGCTTACACATAACTGGACTATCAGGGTATGAAAGAGGGTGAGAGGCTCTTAGGACAATATTGGGTTGTAGCCCGAACTAAAAGTTCCACAAAATGTATTCAGTCCCTCATGAAGTCACTGTCTGAAAATAAAGTAGGAAAAATACATATGCCTCCTTCAGAGTGTGTACACTTGGACCTTCAGGCCAGGGAACACTGACACGTTTTATGGTAAACTGGAGATTCTGTTGCCTCACGTGACTGAGTGACAGGTGCCATTAAGCTGGCCCCTGTCTGTTATATTCAGTGATCTACTGCTTCATGTTTGGCACCATTTGCCATTCTGTGGCTTCCAGGGAGCTTGGGACTTGGTCATGCCTCTCCCATGGGAAGTTCTGAGATCAGTGAGTTTTCAGACAGAAAAGGGTAGAACATGGGTCAGGATCCATGCCACAGGATATCCCAGGGAGCCAGGAAAAAGGATTTTCTCCAAGGCACAAGTGTTATAATTCTTTTAATAAGCAAGCAGGTGAGTTAGGGTAATCCTAACTCTCTCAAGGACATGTCAAAATGTTATCAGATCTTTTAGTTAAGCTGCCAGCACTGGCCTGGGCAGCTTCAAGGAGCCTGGAAGGAGATGGACCAGGCACGTGTTGTGAGAGAGACAGAAGCTCAGAATCTCTCATTGGGCTTTAGAAGCAGTCACTGGGGTGAACAGAGGGGATGTTCCAGATGTGAGCCTGGCTAGGCAACCATGGTATCAGTGAGGTAGTTGCTTGCATCCCATGCAAGCCTGTCTTGCTAAGGGAGCAGTTCCAACAGAGAATTCTTTATAAAGGAAGAGTTCTTCCTTCCAAAGCCCAAGATAAACAGAAAAGCCTCAGATGGCCGTGGTGGAGGAATGGGGAAAGAGAGTTTATTTCAGGAATAAGGGACATTAAATACCTTTGTGTTTTTTGTTCTCTGGGTATGGTCCTGTCAAAAGAAAGGAAATGTAGTACCTAATTATCCATGGCAGTAGGGAAGAGAAGAGAACTCCAGGTATGGTTGGAGTCATAGACAAACATCATTGGCTGAAAGCCAAAGGACTGTTAGCATGGAGAATTACTTTTAAAAATTTCCAGGTGTTCACTGGGTGGGTTTCTTATCAGGAAAGGGTTGGCCTGTAATTTATTTGATCTACATGACAACCTTAAAGTGTCTGTGATTTAAAAAAAAAAAATTTCTTTGAATGGCAAACTCTACATATCTCTTGAGGTTTTTGAAGACCACCTATCCGTCTTCACATATTTGGAAGACCACCTATCCGTCTTCACATATTTGGATAAGCAAATGTTGTTCATCTCTTAGCAACTTGATTTCTGGTAATTTAGAAAACCTCTATGATAAAATATGCTAGTACCAAAAAATGGCATGTTTGAATGACTATTAGTTTCCATCTCTTAATTATCCTAAATAGTTTATGACAGTTGCTATCAAAAGGCCAAAACTTCGTACTGCATTTTTAAGCATTACCTAGGTACAATACCTTAAAAAGGGTTAACCTTAATTTTGTATCTATATGCAAAGATCAATACCAATGTAGCCAAATATAATCTTAATTTTGTATCAATATACAAATATATAAGAGAATATTCAATAATCTATCAATTTTTCTTTATCATTCCTATGTCTATATCCCATTTTTTAAAGTATTTTCCCTCCTACATAGGAGAGAAGGAAGGATAGAGAAAAGAAAAAGAGAAAAATCCCTCAGTCTAACCTCCAAGACCATTTAACAACTTGAAACCAATCCCCCTAAATGACAACAAACATCTATGACCCATCAAATTACCAAAGAGTAGAGAAATCACCTACCTCACCTTCTGGGAATGGGAAGTCACTTTCTTACAATTCCTTCTTGCTGATTTGGGACATAGGAAACCTGTTTGGGTCCAAAGTAAGAATGAAAAAAATGGTTAAGCAAGTTAATAGCACCAGTCCTTTTGTGCTCAGCTATTTAAATGTCTTAAGATGTTTGTAGTCAGAGTCTGAACTTCAGGGTTTTACTGAAGTCCTGACTGGAACAGTCTGTGGGGTTCCTGACAACACCCCCTATTCTACCCAAGTAGAGGATGAGCATCAAAGAATCTCCATTTGGAGATGGTTGCATTAGTGGCAAGCTCGTCACTGGACAAGAAAATCCCTTGCTTTAACTATAGTCAGAATGCTGTCCAAAAAGGACAAAACTTGGAAGCAGGTAAGTCAACAGCCTAGCTCTTCCAAGATAGGGTTGGTAAGTCCTGCTTTGCAATTAATGTCTCTCAGAGATATTGGGCCAAGAGGCTGAAGACAGATGTTCTAATGTATGGAGCAAAATTGAGGAGTATCCAGGCAGCCAGTTGTCTGTCATTTCTTAGTTTTGAAAGCTGCTAGCTCTGTCTGCACTTCCTTTATAATCAGATATATTTTTCCTTCTCAGGTCTCTGATGTGGTTGAAGACTAGAAAGTTATAGTGTCACAGTTAAATTTTAAGTTGTTTAGGAATTAAAAGGATGTTCTAGGTCTAAGAATATGCTTTTAATTTGGTAATGCAAGTTAGGATGGAAAAATGAATTAGTTATAGAACTTTAAACTCAGAGATATAATAGATAATAGAATATTAATATCAGTAGCCAAATATGAATGGACTGGACATTATAAAAGTGTGTTAGACCTTATAATTTTCATAATTGTGTCCTAATTATTTAAAAAAAAAGAATTATGAGTTCTGGAAGAAGAGGGAGAGGTTGGGAGTGTGGGGATGGAAGGTATGGAAGGAGTGGACTGTGATGGAGATGTAAATTGAAGTAATAAATAAACATTCAGAAAAAAAGAGTCCAGGATTTCCCCAGCTCTTGTGGAGGAAGAGCTTCTACTGAAAAATTAGAATCAGTCATTTGGTTCCTAACTCAGTGGCTCTTCTGTGATGTCAGACTTCAACCTTAACAGCAGAAATTCTTCACAAAAGTTCATTATAAAACCAGTTTTCATTGACAGGGAGAGAAAAAAAAGTCTATGTCCATGTTCCCTTTGGTGCATTGGTTGTAGTATAGATATCCTGTGCTATATAGCTAAAATCCGACTATAAGTGAATAGATGCTATGTAACTGGGATGGGGGACTGTTATGTAGCGACACTCCACTCCAGAGGAGTGGGATGGAAGGGTTAGGGGGTAGAGGGTGGGAGGGAAGGACTGGGAAGGGTGGAAAGAGGACCCTATGATGGAGATATAACCTGAAGGAATAAATAAATAAATAAACAGTTTTCTATCTTTTAAAGCTGATAAAGGTAAACAGGTATATTTCTTGAATACAAATACAAATTGTTTTTTTTTACCACATAATATCAAATTAAATTTTGCAATACACAATGGTATGAAACAATGGTGTGATGTTTATTTATCCATTTGATTGGCATAGCAACATTTCATGATCAATTAAAATATTTCATCACATTCGCAGGATGAGGATCAAAATATAAAATTTAATCTGAGCACTAAAACCTTATAAAGATTTTACTTATTAATCTATTTTAGATTAAAAAAAATTAAGCAAAGCAAGAATAGAAAATAGCTATATTAACTTCTCAGAAGATGTCTACCAAAGTTTTACAGCTAAAAGCATGTTTAATTGTGCAATGTAGAATACTTCCCCAGCAGAGGACATGTTTGTCTTCATGTCTAGTTAATGATTTATCAGCAGTAATTCAAGGAAAAAAATAAACAAAATACTCTAAAAAAACTGTTATGACATGGGAAATTCTAAGCCTGTACACCAATTTGTTACAACTTGGAAAGTAATTTTAGTTTAATTTATTTTTTTCCTTTATTTTTTATTTCTTCAAGTTACATCTCAATCGCAGTCCCCTCCCTATTCCCCCTCCAGTCCCACCCTCCCACCCTCAACCCCCCATCCTCTTCCCTTTTTTTTTCTTTTAAGTTTAAGGTATATCTTATTTCCCCCTACAGTTTCCCCTTTCAGTCCAACAAATGGCTCTTTCTCTTATAATAACAAATACAATACAGTACAACAGAGGTAATTAGGCCACAGTAATTTAATTTTTACATATAGTCTTGTTTACTTTATTAGATTTCTTTTTCCAAATGCTTATTTTAAATATATAGAGTAATAACTGATTTTATTTGCTTAGTGTACTAAAAAATCAATAAATTACCATGTAAATGCTGTGGATGTAGCTCAGTTGGTTGAGTGATTGCCTAAAGTATATACAGTCCTGGCATTGATGTCCAGCACCTAATAACCAGTCATAGTTTTGCACATCTGTAATTAAACCCATGAGAAGAGGAGACAGGATGATCAGAAGCTTAAGTTAATACTCAGCTGTGTAGCTAGGCTCAAGTTCACGTTACTTTTTATTATTGCTTTAAAAATAAGAATTCAGTTAAACATTCACCTAGTAAGTGATGATTAATTTAACAAAAAAAAATCATAGTCATTTATTACTTTATGGCACTACAACTATTTTACACAGGTATCAGTAATATATAAATTATTTCTGAGAGAAACTTTAATAACTGATCTTTAAATATCTGTGATATTTCTTTGGGTATATATAATTTCATATCAATGAACATCTCCAGTTATTCACATTAATTAAGTATTTCAGTACAGTATTTGGAAATCATTTGGGTATACATGCAGTATATAATATAGAAGCTTATGTTCCCATCTTCATATTGGAATACTTTGCTGCAATTATGTATGTAAATGATATTAAAAACTATGTGTAAAAGCTCAGTCCTGGCTCATATTGTGGTAAAATCCTCTAAAGTTTCTTATAATTACTGAGTGGACAGCTTCCAGATTTTATGCCAATGTTGATGTAAATATTTTGTCTTCCATAATTACATATTTTATTGTATTTTATTCTTTTATCTAACTGTTCATCCTTAGACAGAAGTTTATGTCCTTTGTGGGAAGACTGTCTTTATTTTTAATGTACTGATTTCAAAGTTAAAATTAGATTTTTTCTGTATATATACCCTTTACATGTTAGATTGCTATAATGCAAAAAGTGAAAAAACATTTTAAAAATTATGAAGTACAACTTAAAAAGTATGAAGAGCTCAATGAAATGTTGATTTCCTAAATGCAGTCTGAGAATATGTAGGTATTTTTAAGGCAGACAAGAGATGAATTTCTCTTTATTGATAAATATTGAAACATTCGTTTGCTAGCTTTCCATAAATCCTTGGCTTTTAATATCTCAAATCTCCTGTGACTTAAGTAAGTCTCGGGCCAAGATGCTTTCAAAGCTGTACAATGATAACTTCATGAAAGAAGTATCTACAAACAGTACAGTCTCAAGTGGACTACAGAACTCCATCTACTTTAAGTTTGTTGGCTTTGGCCTAATACAGTTCATAAAATTCCTAGAACAGAATTATTCTTTTTAAAAATTAACTTTTTGAGGTGTATTGATTTGGAAACTGTAATTCTAAAGATTGGATCATAAGAAAATTAAATTGAAGGAATTCATGAAATAGTTCTAATACATGTTTTATTGCCCTTTAATCTGTTTCTAGTACAATGGCAAATTGAAGGAATTCATGAAATAGTTTACAATACATGTATTATTACCATATAATCTGTTTTTAGAATAATGGTATTGCATTTGCATACAGAACCGGGACTCATAATAATCTACAATCACAATCCACTTGAGGAATGGCTATTTTATTTATTTTTTTTCACATTCTTTTTTTTTTTATAAATACTTTATTTTTTTTCTTCAAGTTACATCTCGTTCACAAACCCCTCCCTATTCTCCCTTCCTATCCTGCCTTTCCACCCTCTTCCCCCCAGAAGTTTCCCCTTTCAGTCCAACAGATGGTTCCTTCTCTTAAAACAGTACGTATTATACAAACAACAGATATAAATATGCCACATTTATGAGAGTTAAATGGCCCAGTATACCTTTCCAATGTCCAGTTTATACATATTTGGCCCCTGACTTTAACATTCTGCTATCTAACCATCTCCATGAGTTTAAAGGTCTATATCTGACTCAACATTCATATTAACTTGCAACACACTTTTAAGAGTATCTTCTTAGATCTATAACACCCTCTTGATTCCTAAACAACTCAAAATTTAACTATGAGACTCTAGCTGTCTATTCTTCAACCACCTCAGAGACCTGAGAGGGATAAATATATCTGTTTATATAGGAAGTGCAGGGCCTGCAGCTTCCAAAACTAAGAAAGGACATACCAATGATTGCCTGGACAGTTCCCATTTTCTCTCCATACATTCCTGCATCAGTCTTCAGCCTTTGGGTCCTGTTTCTCTGACAGACATTAGTTGTAGAGCAGGGATTATGAAGGACTTACCTACCCTGTCTTGTATTGGATTACATCGGTATAGATCTTTGTATATTGATACAAAATTAAGATTACAGTTGGCCACAATGGTATTGACCCTTGTATATGGATGTAATATTAAGATTGTATTGGGCTACATAGGCATTGATCTTTGTATATTGATACATAATTAAGAGTATATTTAACCACAATTGAATAGATCTTTGTATATTGATACAAAATTAAAGGTAACGCTTCCTAATGGTATCATACCTAGAGATACTTAAAAATAAAATGCGAAGCTCTGGCCTCTTGATACCAACCGTCTAAAATGGTCTAGGATAGTTCAGTAAAACAAACTCCTAGTCATGCAAACATGTCACTTTGTTAGCTACTATGACAGTCTATCACAGATATTCTCTAAACTACCCAGTAATCAAGTTGCTAAGAGACAAGCAACATTTGCTTATCTAAATACAAGAGATGGATAGGGCATCTTCAAACACCCCAAGAGATCTGCAGAATATGGCATTCAAAGATGTTATCTTAAATTAAGATTTTCTTTTCTTTTTCTTTTTTTTGATATTGAGACATATCAGCGCCTGACAGCACCCCCTATTCTACTCCAAGTAGAAGATAAGCATAGAAGAACCTCCACTGTAAGATGGTTGAATTAGTGGCAAGCCTATCTCTGGGCATGAAAAAAACCCTTGCACCAACTGCAGACAGACTGCTGTCCAAAAAGGACAAAACTTGGTAGCAGGAAAGGAATGGCTATTTTAAAGTAGTAACTGTTGAGAATTTGTGCAATATTTAGTCATATCTACTCTGTAGGAGGCATGAAGAATAATTTACTCTTAATGAACATTCCTGTAGAGTAAATGGAATTAATGAAGAGTTTTTTCATGCTTATATGATAGCCAAAAATTACTGTGTTTGGGACAATGAAGTTTCTCTATTGTTAAAATTACAAAAAAAGGTATTACCCTATAAATTTGATTTGATTTCATATGTTTGAAATGGTAGCACCCTTACAGTCAAAGTATGGGCAATTTATTCTTACCTTCATTTAGAAGCAAAAACAAAAACCAAACAAACACCAAAAACAAAAACAAAAAACCTCTGTAAATATTTTCATATAATGCCTCTTTGACACTATTTCAAAATTTTGATGTCTTTGGATTTTAAAGAGAATTATTAGTATAAAGAAAATAACTCCATTTGCATAGATTGTAAAATTTTTATTCAGTTTTTTTCAGAGAGTTAATCATATAATTTTAAATGTAAGAACACTGAAGTCAGAAGAAAACATATGATATATTTGGAGTCATAAAGCAACTTAATATGCATAGTTTAATGATTAGCTTTTCTGAATTCATCTGTTCAAAAACTTTCAATAGTTCAGTGGTATTTCCCAATGTCATGACTTAAGAGGAACAATGGATTCAAGATAAATCAGTATAAAAGAAGCTGTTTGATTAAAGGAACATTTTTCTTGGTGTCAAATTATTTCATTTATTTAATTATTTACTTAATTATTAAGCATGTGTTCAGTTTGTATGCTTGGGGAGTAGACATATTTGTTCACTCTATGTAGATACATAGGCGTCTAAGTACTCTTGCATATTGGTGTCAGAAGTAAATAGTTGTCATCCTATAGATCTCTCTATAACTTATCTTTTTTATTAATTTATTTTTCAAGTTATATGTCAATCAAAATTCCCTCCCTCCTCACATTCAGCCCTGGCTCACCTGACTCACCTTAGCTGGAGGCTTAAAACCTATAGTGGCCTTTGCAAAATAATTAAATACACCAAGACTTTGTAATGTTTCAATAGCTGAGGAGATTCTCAAATGCAACCTGACCACCTAGTCCCAAAGAGCCATGTAGCTTGCTATACCTTCTGAGCTCACAATGAGACATGCTACTGCTTGTAAGTCTTGGAGGGAAGAGACCCTCCTCTGTGTAAAACAGGGTTTCTTTCTTCATCCCAGGAAGTCCCACCTTCCTATATACTCTTTTTGCCCAGCTAATTGTCCATAAGCTACTTTTATTAACCAATCAGAGAGTACCTCAGAAAGGGTGGAAACCAGATCTCTGAGCACTGAAATCAACCCCTGAGAACCAACTTCTTCCAACATATGGCCATCATTGTTACACACTATTCTCTCTGTAAAATGTTTCATGAACTTGCATCATTACATTAAACTGAATATCATAGATTTTGATGTGTTCATATGTGTAGTTGTCATTCAAATGAAAGACAGCATTTCATCTTCTTTAAAAATTTGCTAATATTTTTTAATTCATATTTTCATTTTACATCCCAATTGTAGCCCCCTCCTTCACATCCTGTGTCTTGCCCTCCTTCTCCCTTTTCCCATTTGCCCTCCCCTTCTCCTCAGACAAGGGGAGCCCTGTCATTCCACCTTTTGTACTCTCCTACCCTATCATATCAAGTTGCATCCGATGCGAGTGCTTCCTCTCCCATTAAAGCCTGACACCACAGCCCCATTCAGGACAGGTGATAAACAGCATGCGTCAGAGTCTTTGTCAGAGTTGGCCCCTACATCTATATGATTATTTTTGTTTTGGAGAAATTGTAAAAGTAGCGTTTATTTGCTTGATGGAATTGTCATCTCACACATTTACTGCCTCTGTCTGCTAACCTAGGACTAGTCCTGGAATCTTCTAGCCTACCTACAGTCTAAACTAGGACAAGAAGGTTTTCATACTAGGAGACTTAATGCTGAATATGCTCACACTTCTAACTCTTTCTGAAATCTGGCTGGCTGGTTCAACTCAGCTGTTCTGGCTCAAATGCTTCTCTATGCTGACTGATCCAAATTGTCTTCTCTCAGCTTCTGACTGAGCTGCTCTGGTTGGCTTGAAACTAACTCTATTAATTTGTTGTAATCTTCTGGCTCCTTTTCATTCTTAGGCTCATTCTGTATTCACCTGGTCTAGTTTGTTCTCTGTAAAACTCTCCTGTAAAAACTGCCTTCTTTCCCTCTGTGTTGCTCTTTCTTAAATTACACAACCCTTTCCTGTCTGTTCCCCTGAGAACTGGGCATATCCGTTCTCTGACACATTTTGTCAAATGATTCTGACTTATCACCTTTTTCTGCCCCTCAATTAGATGTCACATTCAAACATGAGTGATTCCTTCCATGAACTACTTTCATTGTTTGAGATTAGAGATATATACTAAGAGTAAGTCTGTACTCCATCCAGAGGGATTGAAGATATGCTGGATTAAAATTCCTCTACAAGAAATAAATTCCATTTGATGTTCAGTCCTTTTGTGCTCAGCTATTTAGATGTCCTAAGAAGTTCGTAGACAGAAGCTGATCTTCAGGGCTTTACTGAAGTTCTTGCTGAAGCAGTCTGTGGAGCTGAACAATCTTAGCGATTTTGAGTTATTGTGGTTGTAGACTTTTGTGGAAACAGCTATTAAGGAAGTCTCAAGGCTGAATCGTCTGGGCCACTCGTCTTCTTTGGTGTCTGATCTGTTTTCTGCTGAGGATTCCATTGTCCAGTTGTCCCTGGATTCCTTGAATGAATGGTTTAAATCTCCTGGAAACATAAGAACAGAGCCCTGGCATAATCCTAACAATGGGACAATTACCTTTTTTGGGGGGTGGGGGTCAGGTAATATTTTTTCCTGGAGCAAAATTGGTTTTTTGACAATATATAAAGTATTATCTTTCAATCCAGATTAAAGAAGATACTATTTTGATATTTTGGAGCTAAACAAACCCATAGTGTATATATTTTGAGATCTCAAAGGACAATTTGTTTGAATTGCAGCATGCCTTTTGGAAGTAGCCCCTTGCTTCAACTGTAGACAGAATGCTGTGCAAAAAGGACAAAACTTGGAAGCAGGTAAGGCGACAGCCTAGCTCTGTCAAGACAGGGTAGGTAAGTCCTTCATAATTCCTGCTCTACAATCAATGTCTGTCAGAGAAACAGGGCCAAATGGCTGAAGATTGATGCTGTAATGTATGGAGAGAAAATGGGAACTATCCAGGCAGCCACTGGTATGTCATTTCTTAGTTTTGGAAGCTGCAGGCCCTGCACTTCCTATATAATCAGATATATTTATCCCTCTCAGGTCTCTGAGGTGGTTGAAGAATAGATAGCTAGAGTCTCATAATTAAATTTTGAGTTGTTTAGGAATCAAGAGGGTGTTCTGGATCTAATAAGATGTTTTTTAAAATTATGAGGCAAGTTAGTATGAAAGCTGAGTTAGATATAGAACTTTAAACTCATGGAGATGGTTAGATAGTAGAATGTTAAAGTCAGGTGCCAAATACATATGGAATGGACATTGGGAATGTATGCTAAGCCATGTAACTCTCATAATTGTGGCCTATTTATTTCTGTTGTTTTGTATTGTATTTATTATTATAAGAGAAACAACCATTTATTGGACTGAAAGGGGGAGCTGTTGGGGGGAAAAGATATGCCTTAAACTAAAAAAAGGGGGTTGAGGATGGGGGGTTGAGGGGGAAGAGGGTGGAAGGGTGGGACTGGAGGGAGGAGTAGGGAGTGGATTGTGATTGAGATGTAACTTGAAGAAATAAAAAATAAATTATAAAAAAAAGAAATAAATTCCACCTGGTGGTGGTGGCCCATGCCTTTAATCCCAGCACTTGGGAGGCAGAGGCAGGCAGATCTTTGTGAGTTCGAGGCCAGCCTGGTCTACAAGGGGAGTCCAGGACAACCAGGGCTACACAGAGAAACTCTGTCTTGAAAAAACAAACAAATAAAAAAAAGGAACTAAATTCCATTTTTATATCATACCTGAACTAAAAGTTAGAGTACAAAATATGATATTTCACTCAATGGGAAAAAAATACGAAGTAGCCATATATATATTTTATATCGAATAAAATATATTAATTCAAAATTAGTACAAAATTCAGGGAGATTTTATATAGAAATAAATACAATGGGACAAAATGACAATTATGTGTATGTATTTGTGCAGGCACATGCATGTGTTAAGAATATCTGACCTATAAATCCAAAATTTTTGGTCTCGGTAAGAATCAGAGTACAATGATACACATACTCTTAAACATTAGAAACCCACTCTGTACAAGATACAGACCAAACAGACAGAAAATAAAGAAGCCAAACTGTTAAAATGTCCCTAAAAAACCAGAGAATACATCTGGGGCCAATTGAATTCCTGCAGAGTAACATTCCTTGAAAACTAAGCATATATTCCTTCCCCATCATTTTGTGTCACTGTTTAGCACTACCAAAAACTCTCTGTAACTATAAGAAATAGGTTTGATATCTATGGCTGACTGGACTGGAAGAATATAAGCTGAATGACACTTTGTTTTCTGTGATATGTTTCTTTTTTTGTTATATGAAAATGTTTTTAGTATTTATTTATTACTTCAGGTTTTATCTCCATCTCAGTGCTCTCTTTCCACATCTCCCAGTCCCTCCCTCCTACCCTCTGCACCCTATCCCTTCCATCCCATTCCTCTGGAGTGGAGTATCCCTACATAACAGTCCCCCGCCCCAGTTCTGCGATAATATGAGGGCCAAGGACCTCCTCATACACTGGGGCCTACAAGGCAGCACCACTAGGGCAAAATGTCTCACTGACAGGAAAAAAAATCTATGTTCCAGTTCCTTTGGTGCATTGGTTGTAGTATAGTTATCCTGTACTACATGGCTAAAATCGGATTATAAGTGAATAGATTCCATGTGCATCTTTCTGAGTCTGGGTTAGCTCACTCAGGATGAGCTTTCCTAGTTTCATCTATTTGGCTGCAAATTGCATGATTTTGTTGTTCTGATGGCTGAGTAGTATTCCATTGTTTAGATGTACCACATTTTTAAATTTATTTTTTATTTTTTAGATATTTTTATCTATTCCTCAGTTGAGGGACATCTGGATTTTGTCCAGTTTCTAGTTCTCACAAATAAGGCTGCTATGAATATAGATGAGGAAATGTCCTTATGGTTTGGTGAGAAATCATTTGGAAGTGTACCTAGACGTGGTATGGCTGGGTCTTAACGTAGAGCTATTCCAAGTTTTCTAAGATATCACCAGTGATTTTCATGGTGGTTGTACAAGCTTGCACTTCCACTAGTAATGGAGGAGTGTTCCCCATTCTCCACACCCTCGCCAATATGTGCTGTTATATGATCTTTTGATCTTAGCCATTCGGACAGGTGTGAGATGGAATCTCAGAGTTGTCTTGAGTTACATTTCTCTGATAATTAAGGATGCTGAGCATTTCTTCAAGTGTCTTTCAGCCATTAGGGATTCCTCCTTTGTGAATTCTGTTTTTAGCTCTGTTCCCCATTTTTGAATGGATTATTTGGTTTCTTGGCATTTAATTTCTTGAGTTTTTGTAAATTTTGCATATTAGCCCTCTCTCATATGTGGGGTGGGTGAAGATTTTTCCCAATTTGTAACTTTGCCATTTTGTTCGAATGACAGTGTCTTTTGCCTTACAGAATCTTTTCAGTTTTATGAGGTCCCATTCATTGATTGCTGGTCTTAGAACCTGAGCTGTTAGTATTCTGTTCAGGAAGTTGTCACCTGTACCGATGAGTTTGAGAGTTTTCCCCAATTTCTCTTCTAGTAGATTTAATGTGTCAGGCCTTATGTTAAGGTCTTTGATCCACTTGGACTTAATTTTTGTACAAGATGATAAGTATGGGTGTAATTTCATTCTTTTGTATGTGGACATCCAGTTGGACCAGCACCATTTGTTTGAGATGCTGTCCTTTTTCTATTGTACAGTTTTGGCTTCTTTGTCAAAAATTAAGTGGTCTTAGGTATGTGGGTTCATTTCTGGGTCTTAAATTCTATTCCATTGATCCACTGGTCTGTTTCTATACCAGTATCATGATGTTATTATTACTATTGCTCTGTAGTACAGCTTGAAATCTCGGCAGGTGATATCTCAGATGTTTTTTAATTATACAAGTTTGATTTAGCTATTCTGGGTTTTTTGTTATTTCATATGAAGTTGGCAATTCCTTTTCCATTTCTATAAAGAATTGTGGTGGTATTTTGTAAGGAATTGCATTGAATTTGTGTATTGCTTTTGGCAGGATGGTCATTTTTATTATGCTGATCAAACCTATCCATGAACATGGGAGATCTTTCCATCTTCTGATAACATCTTCAATTTATTTTTTCAAGGACATGAAGTTCTTATCATACAGGTCTTTTACTAGCTTGGTTAGAGTTACCCCCAGGTATTTCATATTATTTGTGGCTACTATGAAGGTTGTTGTTTCCCTAATTTCTTTCTCAGCACATTTATTTGTTGTATAAAGAATGTCTTCTGTTTTTTTTTTTTAATTAATTTTGTATCCAGCCACTTTCCTGAAGGTGTTTATCACTGTAAGAGTTCTCTGGTGGAATTTTTGGGGTCACTTATGTATGCTATCATATTGTCCACAAATAGGGATAATTTGACTTCTTCGTTTCTAATTTGTATCCCCTTGATTTCCTTTAGCTGTCTTTTTGCTCTATCAAGAACTTCAAGTACTATGTTGAAGAGATATGGTGAAAGTGGACATCCTTGCCTTTTCCCTTAGTTAAGAGGAATGCTTCAAGTTTCCCTCCATTTAATTTGAATTTGCCTATTGGGTTGCTGTATATTGCCTTTATTATTTTAGGTATAGTCCTTGTATGCCTGTTCTCACCAGGACTTTTAGCATGAAGGAGTGTTGGATTTTGTCAAATGTTATTTTCCACATCTAGCGAGATGATCATGTGGGGTTTTTTGTTTTGTTTGTTTGTTTGTTTTTTGTTTTTGTATTTCATGTTGTTTATATGGTGAATTAACTAAAAGGCAGAGGGAAAAAACCCAAATCAACAAAATCAGAAATGATAAGGGAGAAATAGCAACAGATACTGATGAAATCCAGAGAATCTTTAAGTACTACTTTAAAAACCTTTACTCCACCAAATTTGAAAACTTAAGCAAAATGGACAATTTTCTTGATAGATTCCACCTACTAAAGTTAAATGAAGATTAGGTTAACATATTAAACAGTCCTATAACCACTAAGGAAATAGAAACAGCCATTAGCACTCTCCCAACCAAAAAAAAAGTGCAGGGCCAGATGGTTTCAGCACAGAATTGAAGGAGACCTTCAAAAAAGTGCTAATACCAATACTCTTAGAAGTTTTGCACAAAATAGATCAGAAGGAATACTGCCAAACTCATTCTATCATGCCATAGTCATCCTGATTCCTAATCCACACAAAGACCCAACAAAGAAAGAGAACTTCAGACCAATTTTCCTCATGAACATAGGTGCCAAAATACCTAATAAAATACTGGCAAATCGAATCAAAGAAGACATCAAAAGTATCATACACCATGATCAAGTAGACTTCATCCCAGGAATTCAAGGATGGTTCAACATACAAAAATACATCAATGTAATTCACCACATAAACAAGCTCTGATATGTTTCTAACATGCCTATTCTTACAATAATTTTTCATCAAGGCATCAAAATTTCTATCCTTGTTGAAATCTTCCTTTAATTTTAACCAAAAAATAAATACCCCATGTCTTATCCTTATAGATTTTGATTTAATATGTGGTGTACAGAAAACTTTGGAAAATCACATTCTAGAAACATGCTGCTATATGGGACTTTCTGCAATGCTGCTAATGCCCTATCTCTTTGGTCATTGAGAATATCTAATATGCCACATTTATGAGAGTTAAATGGCTGAGTATACCTTCCCAATGTCCAGTTTATACATATTTGGCCCCTGACTTTAACATTCTACTATCTAACCATCTCCATGAGTTTAAAGTTCTATATCTGACTCAACATTCATACTAACTTGCAACACACTTTTAAGAGTATCTTCTAAGATCTATAACACCCTCTTGATTCCTAAACAACTCAAAATTTAACTATGAGACTCTAGCTGTCTATTCTTCAACCACCTCAGAGACCTGAAAGGGATAAATATATCTGCTTATATAGGAAGTGCAGGGCCTGCAGCTTCCAAAACTAAGAAATGACATACCAGTGACTGCCTGGACAGTTCCCATTTATATCTGTTGTTTTGTATAGTATTTACTGTTATAAGAGAGGGAACTATCTGTTGGACTGAAAGGGGAAACTGCTGGGGGGAAGAGGGTGGAAGGGCGGGATAGGAAGGGGGAATAGGGAAGGGTTTGTTACTGAGATGTAACTTGAAGAAAAAAATAAAGTATTTAAAAAAAAGAATATCTAATAATGATGGATTTAAATTAATATGTGCTTAATTTAAATAAACATTTAGTATTAGGGCTACCATATTGAACAGTATGGACTGGATTCTATCTATTAAAAGGTGGGACAATGTAAGAAATACAAATGTGAAGGCTTATCTTAAAGTAAACAAACCAGTGTTCACATATAAATCACATGTCCATGTGATCAAAAGTTTGCTATTCATTTTGTGAAAAGAAAATACTCCGGATAAAATGGATCTAGCTACAATGGATAGCTACAATTGCATATTACTATCAACTCACTGAACATTCTAGAAACATCAGAAGTAAATACAAAACATACTTTGTTTTTAAGAAAATATATTGTATATTTAAGCATATAGTTTAAGGAAATGATAAAATCTGTGCCACCAATTTTAAAAAAAATTGAAATAATATTCTATTTTATCACAACTGCCATAAACAAAAATGTGGCATGATACATTTCTGAACACCCAATGGATTAACGAATAAAGAAAAGTATATTTAAAGTTGTTCTCAGTTGCTTTGTATACAGTATCTTAAACAGCATATTTATCAAATGTCCTTCAACATGTAAGTAAGATATTTGTAGTTATCAGTATTTCATTCACATTACACTTAAAAAAGAAATGAACTGTGGAAATATACAAAGAATGAAGGAGACTCATGGACATTTTTTGTGGAAAGGAAACAACAAATCTATTGCAATATATTGTGTTGTTTACATACAACTTAAGAAGAATAATAAGAAATCTCTAGAGGACAGTTCCTTCAGGGTAAGCAGTGAAAGGGATTTAAGGGCCAGCGGGATATTTTAATGAAGAATGTATTCATTATCTGTTTATAGAGATGATTTTTTGAGTGCATGTTTTTGTGTAAACTTTATGCCCTTTGTGTACATGTCTTTCCATGTTCATAGAGTTTACTTTTTTTCTTAATACACACTGAAATTAGAGAAAAGAAATATGAAAAGTAATATTTGGGAAAATCATAAAATTTAGTGTATATCATTCTAGAGAGTTTTAAATGAACAAGTAAAAATTCATCTCCATATTGAAAAGATATATTACATACCACACACATGCAAACACATGCACACAAACACAGATGTGTGTGCATATTTGGAAACAAAGTTTTCTCAAGATTTCAAATGCTGTTTAAGTACTTTAAAATATTTCTAGCAGAACCTTTTAATTAACAGTATCTATAAAAAGTTCAATATATTTCTACTGCTTAGAATTCAATATATGTAAGAGTAGACACTAGATCAATATACCACATCCTTAAGGGTAAGTCAGTTAATAGTAAGTAAAAGAAATCCATTCACCCAGTAAGCATTCCATCAAAAGGACGACAGGAATTGTCACTAAGACCGATAATATAGCAACAAAAATTCAAATATAGACTTAGGGGATTTTTTTGTTTGGTTTGTTTTGTTGGTAATGACATAGGTAGCTCAACAATTTTATTTGTGATTTTCAGGTATACCTGAAACTTATATATAATTTGCAAATATATTTTTATGGAAATGACTACACACTTGAATAAAGTGGTAAAATGATATGATTGTTGTAATCACAAATAAATCCTATTTCAAGTCTTTCAAGGTACAAATTTTTAATATGTAACAGTATGTGAAATTCCACAGCCACTTTATTTTATTGGATAATCAAATCCAAGTAAGCTGTGGCTCCTGAATAGCTGAAGCTGATTACAGAGGCAAGTGCATAATACAAAATATAGAATGATAACAATGAAAGTTTTAAAGAGGTATATAAAAGGATGCATGTTGAACACATAATGAAAAAATGTTTAAACATGAAAAAAGATTGCATTTTACTGTTTCCTATCCCATGCTAAATTATATATTTAAGCAAAAATTTATTTTTGCTTTTCTTTAGTTTTTCCATTAACAAAATGAGAAAAGTGAGTGATGCTTAAAATAATCACCAGCTTGAATATGTCTGTGTTTTAGCTCTACATGACACAAAACAGGTACAGCTGAATGCCGGTGTATGTATGTACCACAATTTTGTTTTCTAGTATCAGCTGATCAACATCTAAATGATTTTACATCTTAGCAATTGTGAATAAAGCAGCAATGAACATGAGTGTGGAAACTTCTTTGTAATAGTAAAAAAACCCAAAATTATAAAATTTGTACGTAAAAGGACAAAGCTACACAGTGAATGAGTCCTCAGTGAATTCATCTGGGACCAGAAGCACAAATACTGCCTGTTTTTCTCAATTTCTGATTTCAGGTTCAAAGTTTTAGAATTCTTTGTTTATCTTTAAGTGTTTGTAGGTTCCAGGAAGCTAGAGACAGGCTACTGTCCAGAAGAGAAAGGTTTTATTGATTGGTTGATGATTAGTTAATTGACTGGCTCTTCTCTCATGTATTATACCACAATAACAGTTTATTTTTCCCCCTATCCTTCCAGTCTCTCCACCCTTCCAACCCATAACCCACAGACCTAATCCTTCTCCATTTCCCTTTAGAACGAAAAGATTTCCCTGGGATTGCAATAAAACAAAGCATAACATATTACAATAAGACTACGGACAAACCCTCATTTCGAGGCTGGATGAGGCAACCCAGTAGGAGGAAAAGAGTGTCTAGAGAAGACTAAAGAGTCAGAATCACCCTTGTTGCCAATATTAGGAATCCCACAAGAACACCAAGCTACAAAACCATAAAGTACATAAAGAGGGCCTGACTCAGGCCCATACTGGGCACATGCTTGTCACTTAAATCTCTGTGAGACAGTATGAGACATCACTAGTTGAGTCTGTGGGTTGTGTTCATGTGGTGTCTTTGACCCCTCTGGTTCCTATAGTCCTTCCTTTACCTCTTCAGGAAAAGGTTTAAGGAATGGGAGAATAATAGAACACATATGTTATAAAGGTAGAGGAGAATTAAAGACAACATTATGTTTATTACTTTTATTTGGAGTTTCATCAAGTTTTTGCTTTGTAAGACCAATGGATTACTTCTACCCTGTAAAAGTAAAAAAGCCATGTGTCTAAATGTGGGTACATGTGTTAGCAGTTCTTGCATACTTTCTTGGTAAAAAAGCAGATTTATTTCCGGTTGTCAGAGTCACAGTCTGATGTTTTGCATAAACCATATTTACATCCTGTATGTCCTATATTAATGTGATTATTAAGCAGTGGCAGAGGATGGGAGAAAGCAGGTATGGAAACGGTTAGCTAACAATATTAATGTTAGGAGTTAATTTAAAAACAGAGTTGTTTTTAAAATATTATAAGAAGACAGACACTTCATAGGAAGATGCTATAAGCCAATAGTATTCAAACAAAAGTCCCTCTGCTGAGAGTGGCATGTGTTTTTATGAGTTATTGGTCAGACAGGCCCACAAATCCCCTCCCAAAATACAAGCTATTGCCATTGTTCTTAGTTTTCCACTAAAATTAGATGATAAGACCTGTTGTTAAAGACCTCACACTTTGGCTGTCAGATATGGAGGAATCAAGTTAGAAGTAATCTAGAAACTCCCTCCTTGTTAGCTAGTTTTCACAGTGTTGGTATATATGATGGAAGATGTTGACAAAGAAAACTCATTGAGAGTCTTAACTGATTCTGAGTCCTATGAGCCACAGTACAAGCCTGATGAGCAAGATATATCAACTAGGGAAGTAGGACCAGATTTAAAGTTCAGTCAAGAGAAGAAATGTATGCTGGATGCTGTAAAGTCAAACACCCATGGCTAGTAAGTTCATAGGCCCTAGTATTGAAAATATTACTGCTGCTAGTGCAGTTTTGCTATGTGAACACAATGCTAAAATGTCTTCTAAATATTTATGTTTATACCCACAGGTCAGTACAAATAGCAACCTTGGCCAAAGAAGCTTCTGTTTGAAGTGAGTAATGGTTAATGCAGAGATACATGTACCATACTAAGAATAAGTGACTTTAGTGCCCATCCCTAAACTGGACATCCATATCTCCCCCTCTAATGCTCAAGACATATGGTGGAAGAGGGAACAGAAAGAAATCAAGAACTTGAAGATGGGAAGGAGATTTCTGAAAAACTGTCTTCTATTGCACTCATGAGCTCATTAACAGCTGTGGCTATATAAGCAAGACTGAAAAAATAATTAGCCTATCAGCCTTCAGTCATGGTGCACTGGTTGGAGTAGCATGTGTGGGTACTCATAAAACCTCATCCCTCTCTGAGTAGGTAGTTAATAGTTATTGGGAAAGAAGGCATCATATTCCTAAGTAGTAATGACATGTACATTGTCATGATAAAGTAAATAACCTTCTACACATGCTCATGTAGGCAACACAAAATGCAGTGGGACACAATCACAGACTTTATCAGAAAGGGAGGGAAATTGCTTCAAAGAAGTAGTTTGATGGAAAGGGGGTAAGAGAAGACATTTAATAATAATCACTTGTATAGTGAAAGGAAAGGAATTTTCTGAGTATATTTAGGAACATGTGTACAAGGATGTGACTTTCAGCTGATATTGGTTTTGCCTAAAAGTTGCTACAGATCTTAACTAATAGAGGAAATATAAGCTAGTGAATAGGGTCATGGTACGTACCCTCTCTGCTATTTCTAGTCAACACATTAATGCCACAGAAGGAACTCACATCTTTTTGCAGTGGAGCCACAGAAAATTATGAATAAATTCTGAGGACAGACTATTATTGTACATGATTACTTGCTAAGAAAACTCTGACACATTTACCAACGCGTGATCTAATAAATAAATTCACAAAGAATGTGAGACAGAGAGTATGCACTCCTATGTGTTTGCATGCACCATGCCAAATAGGAAATTTGGATAAATAATGAAATTCATTTTTTATCATCATATATAAAATATTTAAGAATAAATTTTACGATTTCAGGTCTGATCCACAGAAAGAATTACATCTACTACAGTAAATTTCATCAAACACTCATGACTGAAAATTATAAGGTGGAGCTAAAAACAGTATGAGCAAGAAAATATTTAGATATATTTCAGGAAATGGAAGGTCAGTGTTAAGATTTAATTTTCAAAAAATTAGAATGTAATTTTAGTGGAACACAATTATAATTAACCAAACGTTTTCTATTTATTTGTTTATAAATAGGTTATTATAAAATTAATGTCTCTTAAAGTACCAAATGCATACATATCAACAGAGGAGGGAGAAAATCGAGAGTTCCTAAGCTGGCTTATTTTCAGATATGCTTTTGCCTTACAAGTAAAGACTTTTGCTATTATTAACAATATTATAGAAGAGACTGACATTGCTGAGCAGAGGCAGGTACAGAGCCCACCAGGGAAGCAGGCACGGGCCACTCAAATACCCAGTAAGTAGCTCTGAATCCCAGACAGGGGTACTCACCAGCCTCTGGAGCAGTCAGCTTCCACGCCTGCATTTCATACAGGAGAAATGGTGGACCACCAATATTTATCTCCAGTGGAGTGGAGCTCTGGGAAGCAAGGACATATCTGGGCTTACCCAGAAAGGTGTTGGACATAGATGTCCCTCTACTGGATATGCAATCACATGGAAGAACATTGAGCCCAGACAGGCAGAGGGCTGCTCTTCCTGCACTGGTACAGTGTCCCACAGGTCTGATCAAGGCAGGGCCTTGGCAGGCAGCCCCAACTGCCAGATACAGGTACCTCCTGGCTTCCTGAGCACCCAGCATTCACAAGGTCACTCCAGGATCCAAAAGAATACCAGCAATGCCACTGAAACAGTAAAATCAGAGCAGGCTGAAAGGTGGGTTGTCAAGTTAAAAGGCTACAGAACAATACTGAGTCCAAGCCCACTGGATGGGTTATGGTGTTCATATTGGAGCCAGGGCACCTTGGCCCTTCTCGGTGTGAGACCCTTACTCCAGCATCTACATCTCCTGTGCGGGAGAAATGAATTCTTCATCATTGTGCATGCCTGAGTGATACAGACTACAAGGGCTTACTGCTTAGGGCCAAGAGGCACAGAGGTACCTTGGGGACCATGTAGAAAAAGCCTCCTGGGGGTACTATAACCACAAACCTGACTCATGGAACAGGCACACAACCAGCAGGAGGAGATCTGTGGCCCTAGCCCAAAATCTGTGGTCCTCTGAGCCCCACCGACATCAATAGGAAGATCTGCTAGAACCCACAATCCTGCGGGCTGGAATAAATCATCTCATCCAATCACTGACCTGAGTCCCCAATTGGGACACAACAGGAAGGGGTGAATTTCGGGGAGTGGCCTACCAAGACCAAGCCCCCATCTGAAGACCTCCACCTAGCTTTTGTTAAGCTATGAACCACCAAGATTATACAGACTCTACACCAAAGTTCCCTCTTGGCACCATGTTTAGAAGACATCAGGAAAAATCAGCTAAGGACAACCATATGGCTAAAGGTCAGCAAAAGAACAAAACTGACAAAAATCAGGGAAATATGACACCACATCCCACCATAGCTGAAATACATGAAAACAATGACAAACCTATACTTAGGAGAATGATGGAGTCCTTACAAGAGGAAATTAAATCCCTAAAGGAATTTAAAGAGTCCCCAATTTTGCAAATTAAAGCAATGGGAAATAACATTAGAGACCTCCAAGCCAAATCAGCCCAACATGAACAAGAAAGAAATAAGGCAATGAAAGATTTGAGAAATTTGCAGACAAAGACAAACAAATTGGGGTAGGGAATGTATAAAAAAAAATAAAATTGTTCAAGACTTGAAATTAGAATAGAAGCAATAAAGAAAACACAAGCAAAGACAATCCTAGAGGTGGAAAATCAAGAGAAGAGAACTGGAACTGCAGACATGCATATCAAAAATAGATACAAGAGATGGAAGACAGACTCTGAGCCATGGAAGATTCGATTGAAGAAATCAGTACAACAACTGAAGAAAATGAGAAATCTAAAAAAGTTATCACCCACAACATTTTCTACCCTGGGTGAGGAGAGAAATAAAGAAGGAAATCAAATACTTCTTAAAATGAAACAAAAACAAAGGCAAAACATACCAAAACGTATGGGACACAATGAAAGCAGTGCTGTGAGGTAAGTTCATAGCACTAAGGGCCTTCAAAATAAAATTGTGACAGCTCATATTAGCAAAATAACAGCAGAACTAGAAGAACTAGGAAAAAAGAAACAAGAAACAAACACCCCCAAGAGGAGCAGAATGCAGAAAATCATCAAAATTAGGGATGAAATTACCATCTTAGAAACAAATAGAACAATACAAAGAATCAAGGAAACCAAGAGTTGGTTCTTTGAGAGAGTTAACAAAATAGACAAACACTTAGCCAAATTAACTATAAGGCAGAGGGAAAAAACCCAAATCAACAAAATCAGAAAAAAAAGGGAGAAATAATTACAGACCTTGAGGAAATCCAGAAAATCGTTAGGTCTTACTTTATTTATTTTTATTATATTTTTAGTATATTTTAATTTTTTTTCCTTTATTTTTTATTTCTTCAAGTTACATCTCAATCGCAGTCCCCTCCCTATTCCCCCTCCAGTCCCACCCTCCCTCCCTCAACCCCCCATCCTCTTCCATTTTTTTTTCTTTTCAGTTTAAGGAATATCTTATTTCCCCCTAGTTTCCCCTTTCAGTCCAACAAATGTCTCTTTCTCTTATAATAATAAATACAAAACAAAACAACAGAGGTAATTAGGCCACAGTTATGAGGGTTATATGGCTTAGTGCACATTTCCAAAGTCCAGTCCATATGTATTTGGTACTTGACTTAAACATTCTACTATCTAACCATCTCCATGAGTTTAAAGTTCTATATCTGACTCAACATTCATACTAACTTGCAACACAATTTTAAAAGTATCTTCTTAGATCTATAACACTCTCTTGACTCCTAAACAACTCAAATTTAATTATGAGACTCTAGCTATCTGTTCTTCAACCACCTCAGAGACCTGAGAGGGATAAATATATCGGATTTTATAGGAAGTACAGGGCCTGCAGCTTCCCAAACTAAGAAATGACATACCTGTGGCTGCCTGAACAGTTCCCATTTTCTCTCCATACATTACAGCATCGATCTTCAGTCATTTGGCCCCGTTTCTCTGACAGACTTTGATTGTAGAGCAGGGGTTATGAAGGACTTACCTACCCTGTCTTGGCAGAGCTAGGCTGTCAACTTACCTGCTTCCAGGATTTGTCCTTTTTGGACAGCATTCTGTCTACAATTGGGGCAAGGGGCTTTTCCTACCAAGAGATAGGCTTGCGACTAATTCAATCATCTCCCACTGGAGATTCTTCGATGCTCATCTTCTACTTGGAGGAGAATAGGGGGTGCTGTCAGGAGTTGATATGTCTTGATATAAAAAAATCTAAAGTTACGAAAACATCTTTGAATGCCATATTCTACAGATCTCTTGAGGTTTTTGAAGAGGCCCTATCTATCTCTTATATTAGGGTAAACAGATGTTGCTTGTCTCATAGCAGATTTATTTCTGATTAGCTTAGAAAGTAACTATAATAGGCTCTCATAGGACCTAACAGAATGACTGGTTTGCATAGCCATTAGTTTGCATTTCTTAATTATCCTAAACAGTTTATGACAATTAGTAGTAAAAGGCTGAAACATCACATTTCATTTTTTTTCTTTACCTCCTAACCCTTCCATCCCATTTCTCTTGGGTGGGATGTCCTTATATAACAGTCCCTCATCTCAGTTGAGAGGTCCTATGAGGGCCAAGAGCCTCCTCATTCATTGGGGGTCTACGAAGCAGTACCATCAATGAAAAGTGTCTCATTGCCGGGAGAGAGAACTAATAAACAAACAAACCAATAAGCATACAATAGATAAAAAAGACTAAAAAATAGAAAAAATATAAAAAATATATAAAAAATAAATAAAAATTAAAAATCTATGTCCAAGTTCCCTTTGGTGTGTTAGTTGTAGTATCGGTACCTTCTACTATATAGCTAAAATCCTACTATAAGTGAATAGATGCCATATGCATCCTTCTGAGTCTGGGTTAGCTCACTCAGGATGAGCTTTTCTAGTCCATCCATTTGGCTGCAAATTGCATAATTTCATTGTTTCTGATAGCTGAATAATATTCCATTGTGTAGATGTACCACAGTTTTTTAACCCATTCTTTGGGTGAGGGACATCTGGGTTGTTTCCAGTTTCTAGCTATTACAAATGAGGCTGCTATAAACATAGATGAGGAAACTTCCTTATGATTCCGTGAAGAGGCATTTGGGTGTATACCCAGAAGTGGTATGGCTGGGTCCTGAGGCAGAGCTATTCCAAGTATTCTAAGATATCGCCAGACTGACATCCACAGTGGTTGCCCAAACCTGCATTCCCTCCAGCAATGGAGTAGAGTACCCCTTTCTCCACACCCTCGCCAGCATGTGCTGTCATTGGAGTTTTTGATCTTAGCCATTCTGACAGGTGTGAGATGGAATCTCAGAGTCGTCTTGAGTTGCATTTCTATGATGATTAAGGATGTTGAGCATTTCCTCAAGTGTCTCTCAGCCATTAGGGATTCCTCCTTTTTGAATTCTCTATTTAGCTCTGTCCATATTTTTTGATTGGATTATTTTGTTTCTTGGCATTTAATTTCTTGAGTTCTTTGTAGATTTTGGATATTACCCCTCTGTCAGATGTGGGGTTGGTGAAGATTTTCTCCCAGTCTGTAGGCTGCCGTTTTGTTCGAATGACAGTGTCTTTTGCCTTACAGAAGCTTTTAAGTTTCATGAGGTCCCTTTCTTGATTGTTGATCTCAAGTCCTGAGCTGCTGGTGTTCTGTTCAGGAAGTTTTCACCTGTGCCAATTAGTTTGAGGGTTTCTCCCAATTTTTCTCCTAGTAGATTTAGTTTGACTGGCCTTATGTTAAGGTCTTTGATCCACTTGGACTAAAGTTTTGTACAAGGTGATAAGTATGGGACATCCAGTTGGACCAGCACAATTTGTTGAAGATGCTGTCCTTCTTCCATAAACTGGGTGAATTGGAAAAAAAGAAGCAAACACTCCCAACAGGAGCAGAAGCCAGGAGATCATCAAACTTAGGGCTGAAATCAACAACTTAGAAACAAAAAGAACTATACAAAGAATCAATGAAACCAAGAGTTGGTTCTTCGAGAAAATCATCAAAATAGACAGACCCTTAGCCAAATAAACTAAAAGACAGAGGGAGAAAACACAAATCAACAAAATCAGAAATGAAAAGGGAGAAATAACAACAGACATTGAGGAAATCCAGAGAATATTTGGATCCTACTTTAAAAATCTATACTCCACCAAATTTGAAAACTTAAGTGAAATGGACAATTTTCTTGATAGTTTCCACCTACCAAAGCTAAATCAAGATCAGATAAATTGATTAAACAGCCCTATAACCCCTAAGGAAATAGAAACAGTCATTAAAAATCTCCCAACCAAAAAAAAGCCCAGGGCCAGATGGCTTTAGCATGGAATTCTACCGGACATTCAAAGAGGAGCTAACATTAATATTTTTCAAACTCTTTCACAAAATAGAATCTGAAAGAACATTGCCAAACTCATTCTATGAGGCCACAGTCACCCTGATTCCTAAACCACGCAAAGACCCAACAAAGAAAGAGAACTTCAGACGAATATCCCTCATGAACATAGATGCAAAAATACTGAATAAAATACTAGCAAACCAAATTCAAGAACACATCAAAAGTACCATACACCATGATCAAGTAGGCTTCATCCCAGGAATGCAGGGATGGTTCAACATAGGAAAGTCTATCAAAGTCATTCACCATATAAACAAGATGAAAGAAAAAAAAAACCACATGATAATCTCGCTAGATGCAGAAAAAGCATTTGACCAAATCCAACACCCCTTCATAATAAATGTTCTGGAGAGAATAGGCATACAAGGGCCGTACCTAGAAATAATAAAGGCAATATACAGCAGGTCAGTGGCCAACATCAAAATAAATGAAGAGAAACTTGAAGCATTTCCTCTAAACTCAGGGACAAGACAATGTCCACTTTCACCATATCTCTTCAATATAGTACTTGAAGTTCTTGCTAGAGCAATAAGACAACTAAAGGACATCAAGGGGATAAACATCGGAAATGAAGAAGTCAAATTATCCCTATTTGCAGATGATATGATAGTATACATATGCGACCCCAAAAATTCCACCAGAGAATTCTTACAGCTGATAAACACCTTCAGCAAAGTGGCTGGATACAAAATTAATTCAAAAAAATCAGAAGCCCTTCTTTATACAACAAACAAATGGGCTGAGAAAGAAATAAGGGAAACAACCCCCTTCACAATAGCCACAAACAACATAAAATACCTGGGGGTAACTCTAACCAAGCAAGTAAAGGACCTGTACAACAAGAACTTCAAGCCCTTGAAGAAAGAAATGGAAAAGGCCTTTAGAAGATGGAAAGATCTCCCATGCTCATGGATAGGTAGGATCAACATAATAAAAATGGCCATCCTACCAAAAGCAATATATAGATTCAATGCAATTCCTATCAAAATACCAACACAGCTTTTTATAGTCTTGGAAAGAGCTATTCTCAATTTCATATGGAACAACAAAAAGCCCAGAATAGCTAAATCAATCCTGTACAATAAAAAAAAAAACATCTGGAGGTATAATCATCCCAGATTTCAAGCTGTACTACTGAGCAATAGTTGTAAAAACAGCATGGTATTGGTATAGAAACAGACCAGTAGATCAATGGAATCGAATTGAAGATCCAGAAATAGACCCACACACTTATGGCCGCCTAATTTTGACAAAGGTCTTACTTTAAAAATATGTTCTCCACCAAATTTGAAAACCTAAGTGAAACGGACAATTTTCATGATATATTCCACTTATCAAAGTTAAATCAAGATCAGTTTAACAGATTAAACAGTCCTATAACCCCTAAGGAAATAGAAACACCATTAACAGTCTCCCAACCAAAAATAGTCCAGGGCCAGATGGTTTCAGCACAGAATTCTACTACACTTTCAAAAAAGGGTTAATATCAACGCTTTTCAAACTCTTCCACAAAATAGAAACAGAAGGAACACTTCCAAACTCATTCTGTGAGGCCACAGTCACCCTGATTCCTAAACCACACAAAGACCCAACAAAGAAAAAGAACTTCAGACCAATTTCCCTCATGAACATAGATGCAAAAATACTTAACAAACTACTGGCAAACTGAATCCAAGAACACATCAAAAGTATCATACACCATGATCAAGTAGGCTTCATTCCAGGAATGCAGGGATGGTCCAACATACGAAAATCCATCAACATAATTCACTATACAAACAAGATGAAAGAAAAAAACCACATGATCATCTTGCTAGATGCTGAAAAAGCATTTGACAAAGAAGCCAAAACTGTACAATGGAAAAATGACAGCATCTTCAACCAATGGTGCTGGTCTAACTGGATGTCGACATGTAAATAAATGAAATTAGTTCCATACTTATAACCTTGTACAAACCTTAAGTCCAAGTGGATCAAAGACCTTAACATAAAGCATGACACCCTAAATCTAATTAAAGAGAAATTGGGGAAAAGCCTTGAACTCTTTGGCACATGTGACAACTTCCTGAACAGAACACCAATACTTCAGGCTCTAAGACCAACAATCAATAATTGGGACCTCATGATACTGAAAATCTTCTGTAAGTAAAAGGACACTATCATTTGAACAAAACAGCACCCTACCAATTGGAAAAAGAGCTTTACCAAACCCTCATCTGACAGACGGCTAATATCCATAATTTACAAGTTTTCTTAGACATCCACAGACTAATTTCCACAATGGTTGTATAAATTTGCAATGGAGGAGTGTTCTCCTTTCTTCGTAGCCTCGCCAACATATGATGTCTTTTGAGTTTTTGATCTTAGCCATTCTGACAGGAGTGAGATGGAATCTCTGAGTTGTCCTGAGTTTCATTTCTCTGATGAATAAGGATGTTGAGCATTTATTCAAGTGTCCGTCGGCCATTTTAGATTCCTCTTTTGTGAATTCTCTGTTTAGATCTGTTCCCCATTTTTTTTTTTTTGATTGGGTTACTTGGTTTTCTGGTGTTTAATTTCTTGAGTTTTTTTTTTATGGATTTTTGGATACTATCCCTCTGTCAGATGTGGGGTTGGTGAGAGTCTTAAATTCATAAAATTATAGTATATAGAATACCGTTTTAATAAGTCAAGTTCTTTTATTCATGCCTGATGCTATTTGAGTCCTAGACACTGATTACTCGTCAAGTTGCTCTTGCCAGAAGTCTGTAAAGAAATCAATGCCAATTACTAGGTGCTTCATCAATCCTAACATAGTACTTCCTTCTCCTCTTGGTACCAAGAATAACATTAAAATGAAAGCTAGCATTTATCAATTGTCTTAATGTCATCTTCTGCAGTTTGTGCTTTTGATTACATGAACAAATACATGAACTGAGTGACCCAGTGTAGACAAGAAGCCCCTGATAAAGATTAAGGATATTTAAACACAATAATTTATTGTGATTATTCTTTGATGAAGTCAAAATAACATGGGAGTAGAGAATGTAAAAATGCACCAATATTAAAATTAAATCATGGGAAAGAAGACCACTACAAATGAGTTTTAGAAAGGTTATAAATCTGGGGGAAGAAATAGATTGTGACATTTTGAAAATAAGAAAATATGAAAGTAATGCATATGGATAGCTGGAATTGTAAGAGGCCAGACAAATTCTGTGATTTTTCAATATCTAAATTTTAATACATAGTAATTAGTCATAAAGAAGAACATGTTGAAAGTGAATGTATTTGTAGTTGTCCAGGGTCCACATAAGATTGCAGACAATTGCATTCCTTCAGATACCAATATATGTTAACATCATTATATCAGTGGAGAACCCCCAAAATAATTAAACTTTAGAAAGTCAGTTGAGGTTTTGACAAATATTCCACAAAATATAGTGAAGCAAATCCTTTCCAGTTATTAATGCAGGTAAATCTATATATTCGTGCATTAAAAATTAAACTAAAATCCTTTTGACTTTATATAAAATTTAAAATTGATCAAAGCCCTAAGTTAACATATAAAATGATAAAATTATTGCAAAAAAGGTATGAAAGCATTTTAACATATTGGTATAGACAAGATTAATTTTAGACAGAACATCAAAGACAAAGAAAACAAAATGAAATAAATGAGATTATCTGAAATTAGAAACATCTGCATAGCAAAGGAAATGACATAATTACAAAACAGCCTTTATAACTGGTATCAGTATTTGCAAAGTTTCAGGTGACAAATATCTAATATTCAAATAATTTTTATGCCAAAACATATAAACCAATTAAAAATGAGAATTAAACAAGGAATACATGTAAAATAAAATTATGGAAAAATGCTTAAAATAATTAATATGAATGAAGTAAAATTTAAGTCCATAATTATGTAGCATCCCTCTAAAGTTGTAATAATATCTTTTATGAAACAATAAAAGCTCACAATTAGGGAGGGAATATGAGGAACTGGAAAGTTTTATGAACTGTTGTAAATTATTACAGATATTATGAAGCACATTATGCATTCTATCAGAAACCAGACATTTAGGTCTATTGCCTATTAGATGAAATCATTTTATGAGTAAAACAAAACACATGCAGAAAGACAAATCCCTTGTATTCTCACTTATTTTTGAATACTTGGTCAGTTATAGATGAATATAGTTAGATGGTGCACATTTAGGGCTAAATAGGCAAGGAATCATGACCAAAAGTTGTATAATAAAGAACAATGAAACACATGTAGAAAAAATAAATTGTTTTTATCTTGTTTGTTTGTTTTTGTTTATTTTTCCCTATAACCCAAAAAAACATGTATTAATAAGAAAATATCTAATACTTATTTTATAAGGACTACAATTAAATGAAACATTCCATACTTTGAAATACCTAATTTCAAAGAAGTACATGAATATTATTTAACTTGATTATCAAACATCATGTATATGCATCATATTATCATATGTATATGCCATCATATAGACAATTGTTACATCCCAAAAATTAGACATATTCATATATTACATTGAGATAAGAGTTTAATTAAAACTACAATTTTAAGTGAAAAGGAATTCATGGAGGCCTGTTCACATTATTTCTAACAACTGCAATAAAATCTCAGACAATTTATTCACTTTAATACTGGTTTTACAGGGAAGAATACAGACTAGTAACAGACTTTGGTTTGATTCACTCTCCATAAATAATTTGCCATCTACACCATGCTAGATAATTTCATTTAGAAATATAATTATGAATAAAAATAAAATAAATAAATGTATTTCTAGTCACCAGAAACACAACAAAATGTCAATTAAAATTATTAACAATTAAACACAAAATAAATTCCATGTGATTAAAAGGAAAAGCAACGTGTACAATGCACACTAGGGCAGCATTAAATAATTGAACCACAGTAATACTCACCTGGAAGTGAATAAGACTATTTCAAAGGAAATAGTTCCATCTACAAATTCATATTTATACTAACTAAAAAGGTCCACACATTATGTATAAACAGGCAGGACTGATTCAGCATACCCATATTGAAAATTCACAATTATTAAATGTTTTCTTTTCATCTGTAAAAATATTCAAATATCACGGTGTATCATCTATCTTACTTTCTTGCTGTCTGGTTATCTTTAACTAGCACTTAATATTCAGTGTTCCTTCCACGAATCCCAAGTTTCATTACTATCCATTGATCCACAGTTCAAAATACTGTGTGAAAAGAACACCATGCATTGGAAATTCCATATTGAAGCATATAAATAGTAAAAACTTTATTCTAAGGAGGAAGACAAAACCTTGAGTACAGAATTAGAAATGAATGTAAATATTTATTTATAATAAGAAAAGAAACCATAAATAATTGCTGCAGCTTTAGGATTCAAGGTCTGATTCTTGTGAAATTGTTTTAGGCAATTTATTCCATAGCTTGCATAGAAAAGCTCCTTACTTGCAATCTGTCTTCATTTCTTCTCCAAGAATAGGCTACAGTAAAGAGAACCTTCAAGCACTCTTACACTACTGTTCCATGGAGGAACTTGGCAACTTAAGGTTCATTAGCTTCAAGGATATCTGTTTCGACCTTCAGGTCACCTACAAGGATAGAATTTGAGATGAATGGTTCTGAAAGTTGCTTTAACTAATAAAATCACCGTGTATCTATGGTAGAGCCATGTATATAATAATAGCTTTATTTACCATTTTTAAAAATTAGATATACTGTTGTGCAGAACAGAATGTGGTGATAATGTTAATATAAAGATCCTGTCATTGCTGGACTTTTACCTATAGCAATAATGATCTGATCTGCAAATACCATCACAATTTAAAAATCCCAACAACAAACATAAATTATACGTATTCATGAGAAGACAAAAATCTATAACACAATATGATCATCATCATTTTGTGAAAGAAATGCCCAAACAACACACATAAATTATGTTTTCATGAGAAGACAAAAATATATAACACAATATAATCATAATCATTTTGTAAAAGAAATGCTGGGAGGGTGAGGTGGTGTTGCAGGTATGAGAGGATTAGTCATTCATTTGCATTAATATTCAAAAGCTGTTTAGTAACTAATCCAGGACCTTTATTATAAATGATTGCCATACTAAGAAATAAGATAAAACAATTATAACCTAGTGTGAAAAACACAGAAATAGAGGGTTTTTTTACATTATTTTTTTATTTCTTCAAGTTACATCTCAATCGCAATCCCCTCTCTACTCCCCCCTCCAGTCCCATCCTCCCACTCTCTTCTGCCTAAACCCACTCAACCCCTTCCTTTTTTTTTTTTTTAAGTTTAAGGTATATCTTTTTTGCCCCAACAGCTCCCCCTTTCAATCCAAAAAATGGCTCTTTCTCTTATAATAATAAATACAATACAAAACAACAGAGGTAATTAGGCCAAAGTTATGAGAGTTATATGGCTTAGCATACATTCCCAATGTTCAGTCCATATTTATTTGGCACCTGACTTTAACATTCTACTATCTAACCATCTCCCTGAGTTTAAAGTTCTATATCTAACTCAGCTTTCATACTAACTTGCAACACAATTTTAAAAACATCTTCTTAGATCCATAACACTCTCTTGATTCCTAAACAACTCAAAATTTAACTATGAGACTCTAGCTATCTATTCTTCAACCACCTCAGAGACCTGAGAGGGATAAATATATCTGATTATATAAGTAGTGCAATGCCTGCAGCTTCCCAAACTAAGAAATGACATACCAGTGGCTGCCTGGACAGTTCCCATTTTCTCTCCATACATTACAGCATTGACCTTCAGTCTTTTGGCCCCGTTTCTCTGACAGACATTGGTTGTAGAGCAGGGGTTATGAAGGACTTGCCTACCCTGTCTTGTCAGAGCTAGGCTGTCAACTTACCTGTTTCCAAGTTTTGTTCTTTTTGGACAGCATTCTGTCTACAGTTGGAGCAAGGGGTTTTTCTTGCCAAGAGATAGGGTTGCCACTAATTCAATCATCTCCCACTGAAGATTCTTCAATGCTCATCTTCTACTTGGAGTAGAAGAGAGGGTGCTGTCAGGAGTTGACATGTCTCGATATCAAAAAAATCTAAAGTTACGAAAACATCTTTGAATGCCATATTCTGCAGATCTCTTGAGGTTTTTGAAGAGGCTCTATCTATCTCATATTAGGATAAGGAGATGTTTCTTGTCTCTTAGCAACTTTATTTCTGATTAGCTTAGAAAATAACTATAATAGACTGTCATAGTATCTAACACAATGACAGGCTTGCATGACTATTAGTTTGCATTTCTTAATTATCCTAAAGAATTTTTAATCTACCTTAATGGAACTGTCATGTATATCCCTGTGCAAGAGGAAGCTCTTAGACCTCATTTGACTAATGAACTGAAGGGGGCTAATACATGGAAGCACCCCATACTGAAGGGGTGTGATTGGTGGGAGAGGAGGTAGAGGGTGGCAGGGTGGGACCTGGAGGGGGTGGAAGGAAGTGGTGGTAATGTAGATGTAATTTGAAACAATAAGTAAATGTTAAAAATTTAAAAAAATTAGACCAATTACAAAGTTACAAGATATATATATATATATATATATATATATATATATAGAGAGAGAGAGAGAGAGAGAGAGCAAAGTACCAGGCAAGTTGGCTCAATCCTTTAATCCCAGCACTTGGTAGGCTGAGGCCGTCTGAGTTTGCAGTAAGCTTATTCTACTTAGTGAGTTCCAGGTCAGAGAGGGCTACACAGAGGAACCCAGTCTTGAAAATCCAAGGTGTGAGGAGTATGGTCAAAAATCATAAACGGGAAAAATGTGCATGTCAAAACCAAAATGAGTTACAATATTATTTTCAATAGAAAGGGTAGTATGTGTGAATGTGTGTGTGTGCCTGTGTGTGTGTGTTTAACATTAAAATCTTGAAAAACTCAGGAAAATTCAGAAACCTTGTTTATTGCTAACACAACAAAAAATGGCCCACCTTATGAGTGTAGACACAGTGTTAACCAGGACCATGTGGATGAAAGACAAGATATTTTCTGTTGCTAATGAAAAAATTATTTCACTCATTGAAATACACAGTATGTAAAGGTATACAACCATGCCAAAGGATTTAATGAGAACTGTGAATATATTTAATTGTACATATGAAGGGGTCAAATGGTTATTCTATATTATTTATGTACTACTAACTTTTAAATGTTAAAAGTTAATGAAGATTAAACTAGATGCTTTATCAATTAAATATCTACAAGATTTCATTTTTAATTCACCAAAGATTGGAGAGAGACAAACAAAAAGGGAGCAACTGTTAGTGATTACTATGTTGTAAGTCCATTCTAAAGAGAGGTCCCTTATCATTAAAACAATTTACGTATTTATTGTGATTAATTCAAATTCTAACATATACTTTTGTTTGATTTTTTGCAAATATTTAGAAACTGATTCTAAAATTTATAAGAAAATGTAGAGGATGTAGGATATCAATTAAATAGGAAATAGGATATGAAATCAAAATAAATTATTTAAAAGTAGTCAAGACTCAATGATTTCTGATTTTATGACTTAATATCAGGTAACAATAAATAGTAAAATTTAAATTAAATATAGTGATGCACAAGTACATTAGTGAGCTACAACAATGTCATATATTGATTTATATATAACTGGTGAATTTATTTTCTAAATATCCAAGACAGTTGAGTGGAAAGAACATAGCTTTTTTGTGACTGAGTTCAAGACAGTTAATTATCTGTATTGAAAAACCCATAGTGAATATGGTAAGCTTAAATGTGAAACCTGAAACTAAAATTTAGAAAAGAAAGTATGATGGATTATCTAATACCATTCCCTGAGTGGTTAGTGTCCCTATTCCTCTGGCCACTTCCTTAAATAAGACATTTCCTGGAAAACTGCCCTGATAAAGGCCTTTCTCCTAACAGCTCAGAGAGGTCTATGGAGAAGAGAGTAAGAGTATCCCAGGAGCTAGATTTTCAAACTCTTACTTAGTCTTGAGCAATTATTCATATTCTTTTTGCTATGTTCTCATGGATTTCTACAGTGAAAAATACTACTTGCATCCCAGCTCTCTTCAGTAGTTTCTGTCTTTCAGACTTAAAGTTATTTTATTATCTTGGAACCTCAGTTTCAGATGATGCAAGCAAATGGCAAATAGGAAGATTTTCTGCTCTATTATCATGGTTTTTAGGGTGAAACAAATGAAATTCTAACTTTAAATTATTCAGGTGGAAGATCAGATTTTATGCTTTTGAAGATTTAAAACATTTTGTAAAATTAAACTAGACCTACATTTATATTTTTTAATTCATGAAAAAATTTTCAAAATCTTCAATAGAACTACTTCTAATTAAAAGTGTATTTTCCAGTTTTATTTTAGTGCAATAAACTAAAGTAAATTCAAGTAATGAAAATAGTATACTTATTTGATAAGTCTTAATCAAAGGTATTTTTTTCAAAAATTAAAAATAATTTTTAAATATTACATGTGGGTAACTACATTTAATATTATTATATAATAATGCTTGATTTTCACATATAATTGTAGAAATTCTAATTTCTTTATGCTACAAATGACTTGTGACTTTTTGGAATCAGATTCAAAAATGTGCTATTGTAACATAGTATTCATCTATGAGTACATGAAGTAATGAACATCCATACCATGTCATTTGGAAATCATATCCTAACTAATTAATTTTTTAATTGCAGGATAGCAATTAAAATGTAATTTCAATTAGAATACATCTTAGAAATCTAAAGTACTAAGAAATTAAGAAGAGTTAAAGACAATAATGCTTTTCTTTTGATTATAAAAATTTGATATTTTAAAAAAATATAAGCATTCCATGAAGAATAAATAGTAGGATTTGGAAAGAAAAGAAGGAAAATTAAACTTAAGAAAATAACGAGTGTAGAAGTAAATAATTAATTTATTTACTAGTATTTATATTATACTTAATTGGATGATGGTATTAATCTTTAACATGCCATTATAAACAAACATATATAGACACCTGAAAGTTTTAAACAAATCTTAGCCTGGATTGTGTAATCTTAGCCCATCTAAGCTAGCTTATAATTCTATCCCTGAATAGAGCCCCATATAATATACATCTGTCCCCTGGGCTGTTTTTCCTCCATGTTATGCTGATGTTCCAGGCCATGTGGCAGGATCTTCTTTCATCTACCCAATTGTGTATCTTTTTCTATCTGCTCCTGGCTTATTCTCGTTCCATAAACCTTTCTGATTCAAAATCTAGTGTTGTTTAGCCCAGTCTACCTCTCTTTGCCCATTCTCAGACCTCAACATTTATTAAAACCAATTAGAGACAATGATTAGAAGGCAAGGTAATAGAACATTACTTCATGTACAACAAGCAGGCCTCTACGAGCAACTAATTAACATTTGGAATACATAACACATTACTGTATCAAATGAGTTTATTAATTGTAAATATGTTCCTTGTTTTTACTGATTCCAACAGCTGTCAAAGTTGAATGGTTCTACTACATCCATTAACAGCCATGTCATTTATTTTATGAGCATTGGTGTTTTGCCTGACTGTATGTCTGTGTGAAGGGGCCAGATCCTCTGGAACAGGAATTGCAGATAGTTGTTAGATACCATGTGTGTGCTGAGAATTGAACCTGGGTCCTCTGGACAAACAACCAGTGTTCTTAACTATAATCCATAGAGCCAAATAGGTTAGGTGAAACTGAAAATTAGTTAACAAATATCTTTTTTAATAACCAAGAACTGTTACATTAGGCCAACCAGCAGCCTCGTGGGAGCCCAACAGGTCTGGCCCGCCTGACTTGCCTTAGCTAGAGGCTTGAAACCCACAGAAGCCTTTTCCCAATAATTAAATAATACACTAAAACTTTTTAATGTTTCAGTGCTCGGGCCTTAGCTGACTCTCAAAAAAGCTAATCTTAGTTAACCCAACCTCTTATTCTCAATCTGCCATGTGGTTTCCTGTACCTTCTGAGCTCACTTCAAGATGTCCTGCTGTTCCTGAGTCCTGACCAGAACCGAGGGGTTCTTATGTCTCCTCCCAGGGTTCCTTAGTTAATCCCAGGAAGTTATGCCTTACTATTTTCTCTCTGCCAAGCAAAATGGCCATCCGCGACTTTTATTATCCAATGAGAGAGTGCCTCAGAAAGCATTGCACAAGATCTTTCTTCAACAGTTAAATATTGAGAAAGAGTCTAGTGAGACCCATGGATCTCCCTAGGAAGGGGAAATTGAGTACATTTTGAGGGCTGACTGGAGGCCAATGAAGAAGTGGAGGATCAGGTCTGCAGGAGAAAGGGAGACAGTTTGAGGGAGAAAATGCAGGAAGAGACAGCTGGAATTTAGAAGCATTAGAGGGATCATATAGAAAACTAGTAGAATAGAAACTTGTGTGTGTGTGTGTGTGTGTGTGTGTGTGTGATCCTAATGAAATCTCCTAATAATAGGATACAAGGATTCTCAATTAGTCATCTCTTGTAACCAAATGAGGCTTTTACCAGCAAGAATAGGTTTCATTCTATTAAGCTTCTGGCCAAAAGGGTCACACAACAATCCCCAAACAACCTAATTATTGCCAAGACAATGGGGTACTATCAGCAAACTGGAAGTGGGTTTCATTACTGAGGGCAGCATCCACAGAACTTATTGAACATGGAGATCAAACTGTTGCCTTCACCCTTACTTTCTAGTGTCCTCATTGGGGGAAGGTACTTTGTGGGCTACCAAAAGTGAAATGTGGACAGTAATCCATCCACAAAACGTTGACATACAATCTTCCCTGCCTGAAAAATATGCTAGGGCAGTGATGGTACGTTACTTTTGGCAGTAGCCAACCAATGTCTGATTTGGCTTAAAGCCCACTCCATGAGAAGCAACCCATACACAGCACTGCTTGGGTAACAAAGAATTAGAGGAAAGTATCAATAAAAATAACTTCTAATGATATTCTGCTATACTTACTGATCAGTGTCTTATCCAGGCATCTTCAGGGAGGCTTCCTCTTGCAGCAGATGGAAAGAAATACAGAACCCAGAACCAGATATTAGGTGGACAGAGAATCTAAACAGGATGTTCCCATCAAATCCTTTTCACCAGATCTCAGGAACTCTTTAGAAATCAAGGTAGAAAGAAGGTAAAAGCCAGGGAAGTTGAAGGTCAAAAGGAGAATAAGGCCCTGATCAACTGACCAAAACTCATATGAAGGAAAACATATGAGACTGAAGAAGCAAGAACAGGGCCTGCACAGGTCTACACCAGCTCCTCTGTATACATATTACAACTTTTAGCTTACTGTGAGTTCAGATGGATCTCTGAAGCTTGTGCCTGTACTTGGGACTCTTTCCCTTCTATGGGTTGCCTTGTCCAACTTCGACATGATGATTTTTGCTTTATGTTATTATAGTATTTTTGCCATACCTTGTTATTACCTCTTAGAAGCCTTTGTTTTCTAATAGGAGACAGAAGGGAAGTGAATCTGGAGGGAACAGAAAATGGGAAGGAAAAAAGAGAAGTAAATGGAAGGGAAACAGTAATCAGGACTTATTATGTGAGAAAAGGAACTACAGACACAAGCATCATAAATGGAATGCAGTAAGTGGAAGAAAGGATAATAGGAACAGAAGAAAGAAAAGACTCCCGGCTCCAAGGACCAGGAAACATCTTTAACAAAATCATAGAAGAAAAATTCCCTAACTTAAAGAAATATATGCCTATAACCATAGAAGAAGGCTACAGAAATCAAAATAGATTAGATCAGAAAATAAAATCCTCCTGCCATATAATAGTCAAAACACTAAATATACAGAACAAAGAAAGAATATTAAAAGTTGCAAGGAAAATGTCAAGTAATATATAATGGCAGACCAATCAGAATCACACCTGAATTCTCATCTGAGACCGTAAAAACCACAAAGGGATACATACATGTCTTGAGGACCCTCGAAGACCACAGATGCAAGCCCAGACTACTCTATGAAGCAAAACTATCAAACCCCACAGCTGGAGACAACAAGATATTCCAAGGAAAATTTAAATTTGAATACTATCTATAAACAAGTCCAGTCCTAAAGATGATATTAGAAGGAAAAATCCAACCCAAGGAGATTACAACCAAGAAAACACAAGAAACAAGTAATCCCACTGCAGCAAAACCAAAAGAAGAGAAGCTCACTCATATCACCACAACCACCAACATCAAGATAACAAGAATTGACACTCACTGGTCATTAATATTCCTCAATAAAAAGACATAGGTTAACAGAATGAATGATAAAACAGAACCTATCTTTCTACTGCTTACAAGAAGCACACTTCAGCAAAAATGATAGACATTATCTCAGAGTAAATGGATGGAAAAAGATATTCCATGCAAATAGAGCCAAGAAGCACACTAGAATAGCCATTCTAGTGTCTAATAAAATAGACTTTCAACCAATGTTAATCAAATGACATGGTAAAGACACTTCATACTCATCAATGGAAAAAATCTACCAAGATGACATTTCAATACTGAACATCTATACCCTAAATGCAGGGCACACATTTGTAAAAGAAAGACTACTAAAGCTCAAATCTGACAACAAACTCTACACATTAATACTGGGAGACTGAGGAATGGATAAAAAAAAAAAACTGTGGTACATCTATACAATGGAATACTACTCTGCCATCAGAAACAACATCATGCAATTTGCAGCCAAATGGATGGAACTAGAGAAGCCCATCCTAAGTGAGCTAACCCAGACTCAGAAGAATGCACATGACATTTATGCACTTGTAATTGGATTTTAACCATATAGTACAAGATAACTACACTACAACCAATGCACAAAAGGAAACATGAACATAGACTTTATTTTCTGTCAATGATATACTTGCCTTACTGGTGCTTCCTTGTAGGCCCCCAGTGTATGTGGAGTCTCTTGGCCCTCATATGATGACTGAACTGGAATGGGGAATGATATGTAGGGACACTCCACTCCAGAGGAGTGGGATGGAAGGGATAGGGGTTAGAGGGTAAGAGGGAGGGACTGGAAAGGGTGGAAAGAGAACATTGTGATGGAGATGTAATCTGCAGTAATAAATAAATATTAAAAAAGAAAGAAAAAAAAACAAAAAATAGTGGGAGACTTCAATACATTGCTTGTACAAGTGGACAGATAAACAATACAGAAACCAAACAGAGAAATAATGAAACTAACAGATGTCATGAGTCAAATGGACCTAACTGATATCTATAGAATATTTCTCCCAAACACAAAAGAATATGCTTTCTTCTCAGCACCTCATGCAACCTCCTTCTAGGTTGACTATATAGTCAGTCTCAAAGCAAGCCTCAACAGACACATGAAAATTGAAATAATCCCTTGTATTTTATCAGACCACCTTGGAATAAAGCTGGATGTAAACAATAACAGAAACACCTGAAAATCTACAAACTCATGGAAACTGAAAACCTCTTTACTCAATGATCTCTGGGTCAGGGACAAAATTAAAAAAGGAAAATAAGTCTTTTTAGAATTCAGTGAAATTGATAGCACAACATACCCAAACTTATCGAACACAATGAAACCAGTGATAAGAAGAAAGTTCAGAGCATTAAGCTCCTTCAAAAAGAAATTGAAGAGTACCCATACTAACAATTTAAAAGCATACCTGAAAGATCTAGATCAAATAGAGGGAAACACACTAAAGAGGACAGATGACAGGAAATAATCAAAACCAGGGCTGATATCAATATATTAGAAACAAAGAGAATAACAGAATGACTCAATGAAACCAAGAGGTGTTTATTTATTTATTTATTTGGGGAAAAATAAGGTTAAATCAAGATCACTTAAACAAATTACACAGTCCTATAATCCCTAAGGAAATCGAGGAATCATTAAAGGTCTCCTAAACAATAAAAGCCCCAGGTCAGATGGTTTCAGCATAGAATTCTACCAGAATGTCAACGAAGAGCTAATACCAACACTCCTCAAACTCTCCCAAAACTAGAAACAGAAGAAACACTGCCAAACTCATTCTATGAGGCTACAATCATCCTGATATTTAAACCACACAAAATCCCAACAAAGAAAGAGAATTTCAGATCAATTTCCCTTATGAACATCAATGGAAAAATAATAAAATATTTGCAAACTGAATCCAAGAACACATCAAAAGTATCTTATCCCATGATCAAGTAGGCTTCATCCAGGTAGGCAGGGGTGGTTCAACATATGAAAATCAATCTACAAAATCCATTGTATATATAAACTGAAAGAAAAAAAAACACACATGGTCATTTCATTAGATGCCAAAATTTTTTCGAAAAATCCAACACTCATTCACATTAAAAGCCTTAGAGAGATCAGGCCTAAAACAACCATACCTGGAGGGATCCAAGATGGCTTTGGCCCACAAGGACACATTTTGAACTTGGGGAAAACAGCCATAAAAGCACAGACTTGTAAGTCGCTGTGCAAAAATATGAGAGACTAGCCTCGCTGGGGTTTCACCGAGCTCCCAAGGGACCATTAAAAGACCCTGGGTAAGGCTCTCCCCTCCTCTCTCAGACACGGAAGCTGCTGATTCCAGGAATTGGGAACTCACATCGGGAGTGACGCCTGGTAAGATCGACTCTAATACCCAGAGGGCAGATTCGGACCCCACATGCATGGGACCATTCACTAGCCTACTGGACTCCCACACCACATGCGGACCTTGGACCTTCCAGATATTTAGAAAAGGTTGTGGACCCATAGGAGTCTTAGCAGGGTGCTGCAGCGGTGGCGCACATGGCGGGGCAGAGGGGCTCACAGTGCAGCAACGAGGCAGAGGAGTGTGCAGAGGCAGTGGTTGGGGAGTGCGCAGAGGCGAGGCACGCCCTGCAGCCACACACGGCGGCAGCTTGCTGCAGAGGTGCACATAGGTTGAGGGTTCCAAAACGTGGAGGCCAGACACGTGTGGGCCAGCCGGGGGGCCCACAGCTGCATACTGGAAAGCCCAGACATATCAGGCATGGAGTCAGGGCAGCTCAGCCTCCTTGGGGACCTCCAGAGTCCACAGAATCGGTCCCTGGCACACAGGACCATACCACCAGAGCAACTGTAGGCTGAACACTCAATGTGCAACATAGAGGGGTCTGACTTGAGAGCAGTGAAACAATCCCAGGCCATTTCTCATTACCTGGGAATAGGCTGCACCAGCTCACCATGCTTCTGGCTATTAGAAGCACAGTGACCCTGAGATCCCCACCCCACTGTAAGCAGCGACAGATTGCCAAGCAATTCAACTGCTACACCAAAGCGCCCCCTTTGGATCCAAGCTCAGAAAACAATAGGATCAGACACCTAAAAACATCCAAATGGCAAAAGGTCCAAGAAAAAACAGAAATCAAGGAAATATGACTCCAACAACACAAAAATATCCTAGTTCATCCAATCCTGATGACCTCAAAACAGCAAAAACACATGAAAACAATGACGATTCTACATTATGGAAAGTAATAGATTCCTTCAAGAAGAACTTAAATCTATGAAAGAATTCAAAGATGCCACAATTTCACAAGTGAAAACAACAGATAACACCACTAAAGAGCTCCAAGCCAAGGTGGCTCAACTTGAACAGGAAAAGGACAAGGAAATGAAAGATTTCTAGGCAAAGACAAGCAAACGGAGCATGAAATATACAAAATGAATAAAACCATTCAAGTCATGAAAATGGAAATGGAAACAATAAAGAAAACACAGGCAGAGTTAAAAGTAGAAATGGAGAATCAAGGGAGGAGAACAGGAACTACGGATATGAGTATGAAAAACAGGATTCAAGAGATGGAAGACAGGATCTCAGGCATGGAAGATTCGATGGAAGAAATCAGTACAACATCAAAAGAAAATGAGAAAGCTAAAAAATCTCTCAAACACAACATCCAAGAAATCAAGGACTCAATGAAAAGATGGAACCTAACAATTATAGGCATACAGGAAAGAGAAGACTCCCAATTCCAAGGTGCAGGAAATATCTTCAACAAAATCATAGAAGAAAACTTCCAAAACCTAAAGAAAGAGATGCCAACAAAAATCCAAGGGGCTTAGAGAACACAAAACAAAGTATATCAGAAAAGAAACTCTTCTTGCCACATAATAATTGTAACTCCAAATAAACAGAACAAAGAAAAAATATTAAAAGCTTTAAGAGAAAAAGGTCAAGTCACATACAATGGCAGACACATCAGAATTACACCTGACTTCTCCTCAGAAACATTAAAAGCTAAAAGGGCCTGGACATATGTCCTACAAGCCCTAAGAGAACATAGGTGCCCAGCCAGACTACTATACCCAGCAAAACTCTCTATCAACATAGATGGAGAAAAAAATATATTGCATGACAAAATCAAATTTAAATAATATCTACCTACAAACCCAGCCCTACAGATGATCCTAGAAGGAAAATTCCAACCCGGAGAAGATAACTACACCAAAGAAAACAGAGGAAATAGAAAAGTCCACAGCAACTAAATCAAAAGAGGCACAGGATGATAACCTCTACCAAACTAATGGGAAATAACAACCCCCGGTCACTAATGCCCATCAACATCAATGTACACAACTCCCCAATAAAAAGACACAGGCTTACAGTTTGGATCCGTAAACAAGACCCATCTTTTTGCTGCATAAAAGGAACACATCTCACTATCAAAGATAGACACTATCTCAGAGTAAAGGGCTGGGAAAAGGTTTTCCAAGCAAATGGACCCAGGAAGCAAGCTGGAGTAGCCATCCTAATATTAAACAAAATAGACTTCCAACTGAGGTTAGTAAAAAAAAAAAAAAAAAAAAAAAAACAGAGAAGGGCATTACATACCCATTAAATGGAATATTCCTCAAGAGGACATCTCAATATTGAATATCTATGCCCCAAATACAAAGACACCTACATTTGTAAAGAAACGCTTCTAAAACTTAAATCACACGTTGATCACAATACATTAGTAGTGGGAGACTTCAACACCCCACTCACAACAATGGACAGATCATCAAGACAGAAGCCAAACAGAGAAATAATGAGTCTAACAGAGATAATGAACCAAAAGGACCTAACAGATATCTATAGAATGTTTCACTCAAACACAAAGGAATACACCTCCTTCTCAGCACCTCACAGAACCTTCTCCAAAATAGACCATATAGTTGGACACAAAGATAGTCTCAACAGATACAAGAAAATTGAAATAAACCCTCGTATCTTCTCAGACCACCATGGAATAAAGCTGGACTTCAATAGCAAAAGAAACAACAGAAAGACTACTCAAACATGGAAATTGAACAACTCTTCACTGGATGACTACTGGGTCAGGGAAGAAATAAAGAAGGAAATCAAAGACTTCTTAAAATACAACGAAAATGAAGGCACAACATACCCAAACCTATGGGATACAATGAAAGCTGTGATACGAGGAAATTTCATGGCACTAAGTGCCTTCAAAAAGAAAATTGTGACAGCTCATATTAGCGAATCAACAGCTAAACTGGGTGAATTGGAAAAAAAAGAAGCAAACACTCCCAAGAGGATCAGAAGGCAAAAAAATAATCAAACTTAGGACTGAAATCAACAACTTAGAAACAAAAAGAACTGTACATAGAATCAATGAAATCAAGAGCTAGTTATTCAAGAAAAGCAACAAAATAGACAGACCCCTAGCCAAATTAACTAAAAGGCAAAGGGAAAAAACCCAAATCAACAAAATCAGAAATGAAAGGGAGAAATAACAACAGACATTGAGGAAATCCAGAGAATATTTGGATCCTACTTTAAAAATCTATATTCAACCGAATATGAAAATCTAAGCAAAATGGACAATTTTCTTGATGGATTCCACCTACAAAAACTAAATCAAGATCAGATAAACAGATTAAACAGCCCTATAACCACTAAGGGAAATAGAAATAGTCATTAAAAATCTCCCAACCAAAAAAAGCCCAGGGCCAGATGGCTTTAGCACGGAATTCTACCGTACCTTCAAAGAGGAGCTAACATCAATACTCTTCAAACTATTCCACCAAATAGAATCAGAAAGAACACTGCCAAACTAATTCTATGAGGCTACAGTCACCCTGATTCCTAACAAGGAAAGAGAACTTCAGACCAATCTCCCTCATGAACATAGATGCAAAAATACTTAATAAAATACTAGCAAACCGAATTCAAGTACACATCAAAAGCATCATACAACATGATCAAGTAGGCTTCATCTCAGGAATGCAGGGACGGTTCAACATACGAAAGTCTATCAATGAAATTCGCCATATAAACAAGATGAAAGAAAAAACCACATGACAATCTTGCTAGATGCAGAAAAAGCATTTGACAAAATCCAACACCCTCATGCTAAAAGTCCTGGAGAGAATGGGCATACATCGTACTAAAAAATAATAAAGGCAATAAACAGCAAGCCCGTGGCCAACATCAAAATAAATAGAGAGAAACTTGAAGCATTTCCTCTAAACTCAGGTATCAGACAAGGATGCCCACTTTCACCATATCTCTTCAATATAGTACTTGAAGTTCTTGCTAGAGCAATCAGACAACTAAAAGAGATCAAGGGGATAAAAATTGGAAATGAAGAAGTCAAATTATCCCTATTTGCAGACGATATGACAGTATACATAGGCGACTCCCAAAATTCCACCAGAGAACTCTTACAGCTGATAAACACCTTCAGCAAGGTGCTGGATACAAAATTAACTCAAAAAAAAAAAAATCAGAAGCCCTTCTATATATACAACAAACAATTGGGTTGAGAAAGAAATAAGGGAAACAACCCCCTTCACAATAGCCACAAACAATATAAAATACCTGGGGGTAACTCTAACCAAGCAAGTAAAGGAACTGTACAACAAGAACTTCAAGCCCTTGAAGAAAGAAATGTAAGAGGCCTTTAGAAGTTGGAAAGATCTCCCATGTTCATGGATAGGTAGGATCAACATAATAAAAATGGCCATCACACCAAAAGCAGTATATAGATTCAATGCAATTCCTATCAAAATACCAACACAATTCTTTATAGACCTGGAGAGCTATTCTCAATTTTATATGGAACAACAAAAAACCCAGAAGAGCTAAATCAATCCTGTAAAATAAAAAAACAAACAAACAAACAAAAAAACACCTTGGGGTAACACAATCTCAGATTTCAGGTTGTACTACAGAGCAATAGTACTAAAAACATCATGGTATTGGTATAAAAACAGACCAGTAGATCAATGTAATCGAATTGAAGACCCAGAAATGGATCCACACACCTGTGTCCAACTAATTTTTGACAAAGAAGCCAAAACGGCATAATGGAAGAAGGACAGCATCTTCAACAAATACAAATGGTGCTGGTCCAACTGGATGTCCACTTGTGAAAGAATGAAATTAGACCCATACTTATCACCTTGTACAAAACTTAAATCCAAGTGGATCAAAGACCTTAACATAAGGCCTGTCATACTAAATCTACTAGGAGAAAAATTGGGAAAAACTCTCGAACTCATTGGCACAGGTGAAAATTTCATGAGTTCAGGACCTCAGACCAACAATCAATAAATGGGACCTAATGAAACTGAAAAGCTTCTTTAAGGCAAAAGACACTGTCATTTGAACAAAACGGCAGCCTACAGACTGCGAGAAAATCTTCACCAACCCCACATCGGACAGAGGGCTAATATCCAAAATCTACAAAGAACTCATGAAATTAAATGCCAAGAAACCAAATAATCCAATCAAAAAATCGGGGATGGAGCTAAATAGAGAATTCATAAAGGAGGAATCCCTAATGACTGTGAGAAACCTGAAGAAATGCTCAACATCCTTAATCATCAGAGAAATGCAACTCAAGACGACTCTGATTCCATCTCACACCTGTCAGAATGGCTAAGATCAAAAACTCAAATGACAGCACATGCTGGCAAGGGTGTGGAGAAAGGGGTACCCTCCTCCATTGCTGGTGGGAGTTCAGGCCTGTGAAACCACTATGGAGGTCAGTATGGCGATATCTTAGAAATCTTGGAATAGCTTTGCCTCAGGACCCAGCCATACCATTTCTGGGTATGCACCCAAATGACTCCTCGCGGAATCATAAGGAAATCTCCTCATCTATGTTCATAGCAGCCTTATTTGTAATAGCTAGAAACTGGACACAACCAAGATGTCCCTCAACTGAAGAATGGATTAAAAAACTGTGGTACATCTACACAATGGAATATTACTCAGCTATCAGAAACATTGAAACTATGCACTTTGCAGCCAAATGGATGGAACTAGAGAAGCTCATCCTAAGTGACCTAACCCAGACTCAGAAGGATGCAGATGGCATCTATTCACTTATAGTAGGATTTTAGCTATATAGTACAGGATATCTGTACTACAACCAACTCACTAAAGGGAACATGGACATAGACTTTTTATTCTTCCTTTCTCTCTTTCTTTCTTTCTTTCTTTCTTTCTTTCTTTCTTTCTTTATTCATTTATTTATTTTTTGTTGTTTTTTGTTTTTGTTTGTTTGTTGGTCTGTTTTTTAGTTTTCCCTCCCTAGCAATGTAACACTTTTCACTGGTGGTATTACCTTGTAAGCCCCCAGTGTATGAAGAGGCTCTTGGCCTTCATATGACTTCTGAACTGGGGTGAGGGACTGTTATGTAGGGACACTCCACTCCAGAGGAGCTGGATGGAAGGGTTAGTGGGTAGAGCATGGGAGGGTGGGGCTGGGAAGGGGGGAAAGAGGACAATATGATAGAGATGTAACCTGAAGCAACAAATAAATAAATTTATTATAAAAAGAAACAAACATACCTAAACACAACGAAGGCAATTTACAGCAAGTCAGTAGTGAACATCAAATTAAATGGAAAGAAATTCTAAGCATTTCCACTAATCATGGACAAGGCAAGGTTACCAATTCTTTCCATATCTCTTCAGCATAGTACTTGAGGTCCTAGCTAGAGCAATCAAGGGGATACAAATTGGAATGGAAGAAATTAAGGAATCCATATTTGTAGATGATATGATAGTAAACATAAATGACTCCAAAAATTCTACAAGAGAACTCCTAAAGCTAATAAACACCTTCACCAAGATGGATGGATACAAAATTAATTCTAAAAAAATCAGTATTCCTCTTTACACAAACGATAAATGGGTTAAGAAAGAAATTAGGGAAATAATACCCTTCACAATAGTCACAAATAATATGAAATACCTGGGGATTACTCTAACCAAGCAAGTAAAAGACAAGTATGATAAGATCTTCAAGTTCCTGAAGAAAGAAATTGAAAAAGACATCACAAAATGGAAAGATCTCCCATGCTCATGGATAGCTAGGATCAACATAATAAACATGGCCATCCTACTGAAAGCAATATACATATTCAATGTAATTCCTTTTGAAATACCAACACAATTATTTACAGACCTTGAAAGAACAATTTTCAACTTCACATAGAAAAAAGAAAAGAAAAGAAAAGAAAACCAGAACAGCTAAATCATTCCTGCATAACAAAAGATATCTGGAGGTATAACCATCCCTGATTTCAAGCTGTACTTCAGAGTGATAGCAAAAACAAAAAAAATAATAATATTAACAAAAAAAACCATCATGGTACTGGAATAGAAATAGACCAGTTGATCAATGGAATTGAAACAAAGATGCACAAGTAAACCCACATACCTACAGTCCTTAATTTTTGACAAAGAAGACAAAACTCTACAATGGAAAAAGAAAAACATCTTCAACAAATAGTACTGGTTTAACTTGGTGTCAGCATGTAGAAGCATGCCAATAGTCCCATATTTATATCCCTGCAACAAACTTAAGTCCAAGTGGATCAAAGACTTCAATATAAATTGGACACACTAAATCTAATAGAAGAGAAAGTGAGTGGAAATGTGGATATCATTGGCACAGATGACAACTTCCTGAACAGAACATCAACAGCACTAGCTCTATAACCAACAATCAATGCATGTGACCTTATGAAACTGAGAAGCTTCTGTAAGACAAAGGACATTGTCATTAGTACAAAATGGCAGCCTACAGATTGGGAAGGGATCTTCACCACACCCACATCTGACAGAGAACTATCATCCAAAATTTGTAAAAGAACTCAGAAATTAAACACCAAGAAAGCAGATAATTCGGCAAAAAAATGGGGTACATAGCTAAACCAAGAATTCTCAAAAGAGGAATCTCTAATGGCCAAAAGGCACCTGAAGAAATGCTCAACATCCTTAGTAATAAGGGAAATGTAGTTCAAAATGACTCTGAGGTTGTATCTCAAACCTGTCAGAATGGTTAAGATCAAAAACTCAAGTGATAGCAAATGCTAGCAAGGATGTGGAGAAAGGGGATCACTCCTCCATTTCTGGTGGGAGTGGAAGCTTGTAAAACCACTTTGGAAATCAATCTGGCAATATCTTTAAAAAAAGTTTTTTTTTAGTTTAAGGTATATCTTTTCCCCCCAACAGCTCCCCCTTTCAGTTCAACAAATGGTTCTTTCTCTTATAACAATAAATACAATACAAAACAACAGAAATAAATAGGCCACAATTATGAGAGTTATTTTGCTTGGCATATATTCCCAATGTCCAGTCCATATGTACTAGGCTCCTGACTTTAACATTCTACTATCTAACCATCTCCACGAGTTTAAAGTTCTATATCTAACTCAGCTTTCATACTAACTTGCCTCACAATTTTAAAAACATCTTCCTTAAACTAAAAAAAAAATGTAGAGGATGGGGGATTGAGGGGGAAGAGGGTGGAAGGGTGGGACAGGAGAAGGGAGTAGGGACGGGATTGTGATTGAGATGTAACTTGAAGAAATAAAAAATTATATATATATATATATAATTATATACATATAATTGGGATTAGTTCTGCCTCAAAACCCAGCTATACTTCTCCTGGGCATATATCCAAATGATTCTCCACCAAACCACAAAGTCGTTGGCTCAACTAAGTTCATAGCAGCTTTATTTGTAATAGCCAAAAACCAGGAACAACCCAGCTGACCTTCACCAAAGAATGGATAAAAATATCTGTGGAGCTTTACACATTGGAAAATTATAGAACTAGAAAAGCTCATCGTGAGTGAGCTAACCCAGGCTCTGAAAGATTCATATGATAATATGATATGTACTCACTTATAAGTAGATATTAACCACATAGCATAGGATAACCATTCTAAAACTCACAAACCCAAACAGACAGGAACCTAGCATAACTATCCTCTGAAAAATTCTACCCAGCAGAGAGTCATGGAACCTGTTGCCTGACAGTGGAAAACCTTATCCTAACTGGACTACCATATTAGGTCCCAATACAAGAGGAAGCTCTTAACACTCAAGTGACTGATGAATTTAGTGGGGTTGACATGTTGGGGCTCCCCTCATTTGAGGGGAAGGAGAGGATAGAGTTAGGGACAAGTGAGGGAGAATCAAACTTGGAAGAGAGGAGGGAGAGGATTTTGATTGAGATGCAACTTTAAAAAATAAATTAATATAAAAAATCCTATTTGAAATACTATGTTATGAGGATATTTTTGTAAATTTTCTTGTAATGAAAATGTTTTGGTTTGGTTTTTGTTAACTTGTTTGTTTGATTTTTGTTTTGTTTTGTTTTTTCCTACCCCAATGCTTAGAATTTTAAATTTTGTCACAAAGTATGTGCTCAAATTAATTAATTATTTTTATATGATAGAAATTTATATTTTAACCTTTAGTGTATCTAATAGTCATTAATACAAAATGCATTGTTCATTTTAAATAAAAGAAAGTCTGCATTTTGTCTTCCCAACGTGGATTTGGGTCTTTTCTCAATAACACAGACTTTAGTATATCATGTACTTCAAAAAAAAATAAACTACAGTATAAAAAACATACAATTCTCTCGTTTAATTACACGTGGCCTTAAACATGGAAATATGCACCTCAGTCCTTGTCATATAGATTGTTGGTGACAAAATGAAATTCAAGACTCTTTATTTCTTTTAACAGAACAATATGTTTTTCTTTTATTTTTTAATATTTATTTATTACTTCAGGTTACATATATATCACAATACCCTCTTTCGAACCCACCCAGTCCTGCTCTCCCACTCTCTACCCCCATCTATTCCATTCCACTCCTCTGGAGTGGAGTGTCCTTATATAATAGTCCTCTGCCCTAGTTCAGCAGTCATATGGGGGCCAAGAGCCTCCTCATACACTGGGGGCCTACAAGACAGCACTACTAGGGCAAAGTGTCTCACTAACATGAAACAAAGTCTATGTTCCTGTTCCCTTAGGTGCATTGGTTGTCTTATAGTTATCCTGTACTGTATGGCTAAAATCCAATTATAAGTGAATATATGCCATGTGCATCCTTCTGAGTCTGGGTTAACTTACTCAGGATGAGCTTCTCTAGTTCCATCCATTTGGCTGCAAATTGCATGAATTTGTTGTTTCTGATAGCTAAGTAGTATTCCATTGTGTAGATGCACCACAGTTTTTACTCCATTCTTCGGTTGAGGGACATCTGGGTTATTACAAATATGATTGCTATGAACATAGATGAGGAATCTTCCTTGTGATTTGGTGAGGAATCATTTGGATGTATACCCAGAAGTGGTATGGCTGGGTCCCGAGGCGGAGCTATTCCAAGTTTTCTAAGATAACGCCAGACTGACCTCCATAGTGGTTATACAAGCCTGCACTCACACCAGCAATTAGGGAAACAACACCCTTCACAATAGCCACAAACAATATAAAATAACTGGGGATAACTCTAACCAAGCAAGTGAAAGACCTTTATGACAAGAACTTCAAGTCCTTGATGAAAGAAATTGAAGAGGACATCAGAAGTTGGAAAGATCTCCCATGTTCATCGATAGGTAAAATCAACATAATAAAAATGGCCATCCTGACAATAGCAATATACAGATTCAGTGCAATTCCTATCAAAATACCAACACAATTTTTTATACACCTGGAAAAAGCTATTCTCAATTTCATATGGAACAACAAAAAACCCAGAATAGCTAAATCAACCCCGTACAATAAAAAAAATCTGGAGCTTTCACCATCCCAGATTTCAAACTGTATTACAGAGCAATAGTAACAAAAACAGCATGGTACTGGTATAGAAACAGACCAGTGGATCAATGGAATTGAAATTGAAGACCCAGAAATGAACCCACACACCTGTGGTCATTTAATTTTTGACAAAGAAGCCAAAAGTGCACAATCGAAAAAGAACAGCATCTTCAACAAATGGTGCTGGCCAAACTGGATGTCCACTTGTAAAAGAATGAAATTAGACCCATACTTATCACCTTGTACAAAACTTAAGTCCAAGTGGATCAAAGACATTAACATAGGGCCGGACACACTAAATCTATTAGAAGAGAAAGTGTGAAAACCCTAGAACTCATCAAAGACTCTTTCTTTATATTTTAACAGTATTGTTCATATTTCATATTTTATCCTTACCTTTACCATAGAGGAATTATGCTGAAGCTAATCTCAGTAATTCTTTTTGTGCTTCAGAGAATTACTTGAACAAAATACAAATTTTTTAATAATTTCTTTCTTTAAATGGCTATTCTGTGACTAGAACAAAACTTAATTTTATATTTCCTGTATTCTTAAGAAAATGTATTATACATGTTGTACTTCCATGATAATCTTATTCTTAGATATTAAATAATTTTGAAGACTACATTGATACATAAAACTTGTCTTTAAGGTCAGAAAGAGAAAGATTTAAGAGATAAATGAATTTTTGTTTCAGCTCTAATTAAGGAAATTACAGCTATGTAGGAGTATAGATCAAGGCCCTCAAATAGAACCCTACTATATGGCATGGATATTTGAGCTTCCCTACCTTGGTGGACTGTGGGAAATAAGTTTCTGCTGATTATTATATCCCGTTTAATATAATTTGTTAAGAGATCCTCAAATTAGTAAGATAGATTTTGAACTCCCAAAATACACAACAGAAAGCTTGGGCTTCTTGAGAGTGACTTATAAAAAATATTTCTCTTTTGTTAAAGAAAATAAGTATGTGGTTACATATTGAGTCATTCTAATTGACACTTGGAATAATATGGATTTAGATTAAAGTTAATGATCTGATCCCGGTAGGACAACCATCCCATTCGAAAGAATAGTTGAGCATCACAAACTGGACTTCATGAAGAGTTAAACATACAACAACTTAATGTTGGATGTGTAAAAATGTGAGTTCAGAGAAAGTGGATATGGCAAACAATCTACTGGGTGGTAGGGATTATAGAATATTGAGAAAGAATAATAAAACCATGCAGAACTTCAAATAAACACACATGTATGTATACAAGCATGTATTGAACCACTCCTCTTATTAAACAGAGGATATTTGCTTTTCATGAATATAAAGGAGACTAGGAACTTAGACAAAATGGCTTGTGTGTCAGCTGAGAAGTGAGGAAAAATCTTTTTGATTTTTCCATGTTTAAAATATATAAATTACAAGCAAATTTTCAGTAGATGTTTAGTTTATATTTTGTTTCAAATAAATCAAAATGTTTATGATTCTATTACCTTAACACCTTGGCAAGATATGTGAAAAATGATGAATACGTTTAATATTTAATATGTAAGCAAGTCTGCAATGTAAGATAAGAACTAAAATTTTCTATATTAGATGTTGAATAATTTAATTTCATTAGATTTTGGTTACTCTTTACCTTTTCTTTTTTTACTCAATTTTGGCTAGGAAGATCACAGACTGCTTATATTTGTTCTAGCAAATTGAATTATTGAACTACATAGATTAACTTATTCTGCTTTCAAATCATGTAGAGACAGGATCACATAAATAGAATATATTATAAAAATCTGCAAGCACCAAATATATGTTTTGACATACTCAAGCTGAGATTAATTTAATTTAAAACTGTTTTTTTCCAAAACTACAGACACTAGACTATTTAACATTCAGTAATGATAATACAAACTGTGCAGAGTATTTAATACACATTTTATGTTTATTAATGATTATAAAATTAGAGAATGACGTGACATTTAAAATGTTTAAGATGCAACAAAATTTAGTAAAATAAAACCTCATTGGAATACAGTTATGTTTTGATGAGAGGAAAGACAGTCATGTGTAGCTAGCAGGCACTATCCTGGTATCATAAGTGTGTGCTTTAAGCTGGAACATGTGCTAGATAATGTCCTGCCTGGGATTTTTTTCCTGTTTAGAACTTCATCTATATATGAATATTCCTTTGTTCTGTTTAAAATATGTGCATAATATAGTAGAAGGCTCATCACTAACTATGTCCACTTTTAGTATAGAAGGAGCAAAGTATTTATACTTCATCACAAAAGAAATACATGTGATAAAAGTGCATGCTAAAAATATGTGCATAATATAGGACAAGATCCACCACTATAACCATTGTGGTAAAGAGGGAGCAAGGCATTTAAACTTCAACACAAAAGAAATACCCGTGATTAAAAAAAAAATCTATGCTAAATACTAAAGATGATCTTGTTTGATGTGTGTGTGTGTGTGTGTGTGTGTGTGTGTGTGTGTGTGTGAACCTTTTGTAATGTTACTAACAGAACATCTGTGAACTACAGAATGAACATATATCTGGCTGGTACTGCTGTGTCTGGGAGGCAAAATTGTGGACTTTGCTCTATTGTGTTTAAGAAGTCTATTCCTTGTATGTGTTTACAGGGATCATTTGCTGAAGCTTATGGTTTTAAAAAGAAATCAGAAGAAAATGTAAATTTGGAGAGTGATGAATTGCTTCCTAATCTCCATGATTTAAATGATTAAATAAAAAGACAGATGTAATTCAGGATAAGAGGCATGTCACAGCAGTGCCAGTAGTGGTCACCACTTTGACTATGGCATAACACCTACACAGTTATCACTTTCATCACTATTCAGGCTGAGTACCTTTTTGCCCAAGTACAAAATATGACTCTCCAAATTATTTCCAGTAATAAAACAAAATTATTTGGAGAATAAGTTTAATAAATATACAGTAATGTATCAAAGAGGAATCTGTTGTTAAGCTAAACTTATCTACACAGAAACTAATGGGCAACATTTTCTCAATGTTAATCATAGGAAAAGAGTTTAAATTAAGATAAAATTTCCCATTGAAGTGTTGAGTTATTAATCATTCACATTTAGCAGTCTTAATTAGTTAGTGTTCTACTGTCATAATATATGAAAAATTCCTCTCACATTTGAAGGACTTTGGGAGGTGAACCTTTTTCAATGAACAAACAAGGACCAGGAAAATGGTCCACTTCACAGTAGAAAACTTCTCTAAAACAGGAGGATAGAGGCAGTCAAATTTCTTTCCCACACTTATATAAGAGAAATATTAGAAATTATCAGCTACACTTGCTGCAAATCACCAGGAACACCAAACAATACTCTTTTATTAACCTGCACAATGGAAAATAACACTAGAAGAAGTGAAATAGCAGAAGCTTCATTTGCACTTTGGGGAATGTCAGGGACGGAATGGAAAAACAATCAGTCTTATTGGCAGGAAGGAGAGGAGCAAATAACAGTTAAAAATGTAAGTGCTAAAAAAGAGCAATGAGAGAGTAGATGTATTATTTAATATTCCCAACACGAGGCTGTTCCTGCTTGTCCTTGCTGCTACAGGCATAACATACTTGATAAAATTTACTTCCAAGTACACTCATAAGGTTACACTTTCTGATCATAGTAAGTACCTACATAAAATCAGAGGCACTGATGCCCTTACAACTTTAATGGAGTTGTGGCAAAAGGGCACAGTGATTGCAGAACACATAATGTTCTTAAGAAGGCTTGAATGAGGACTATCATATATCCTCATGGAACTTTAGTCAAGGCTGTTGGCTTAGTGACTAAACATTTAGAATATGGAAGAGAAATACAGAGACTGATGAGTGAGCAAGTGTATTCACTTTCAAATATCTACTCAGATATTTCTTTTTAAATGATTCATTGTGGCATAATACTGAATGTCATACAATGTATTTGAGTATATTCCACTCTCCAAATTCCTTCTTTGCCAATCTCTCAACCCTCCCACCTTTCCCTCTCAGAATACTTTTGTTCTTCTTTTCTTCTTTCCGAATGTAGTCCAGATTTTGTTACTCTCGTGTTTTTAGGATTGAGACCTTTGTAGTGTGTGGTCATGGTCAGCCTATCAAGATTATATCATTAAAAGAAATTGACCCAACCTCTGTCTTGCTATTAAATGACAATATTCCTTAGACTGGGAGTGGGATTACATGTCTCTATTTCCTGTTCCATGTTGATATTTTGCTGTCTTATATACTCATTTCTTTCATATTCATTTTAAGCTGGGAAATGCATTCTCCATCCTCTTACTCTCTTGAAAAATTATCTGTAATTTTGAATTTTTATCTTTACAGCTAGAATTTTGAGCCAATTATGGAAGAATATACATGTAAACCCAGCAATAAAATGCTGAAATAATTTCTTCAGAGCTTGAACGTAACCTAGACTTCACAATGAGACCCTGTGTAAATAATTAAAGTAAATCACTTAAGCATATGTATTATATAAATGCATATATAATCACATTTCAATAATATACTAATTCTAAATGCATTTTCAAAGTTTAAGTGAAATAAATGTATCTTAATAGCAGTCCTTTCCACTAAATAATGAAGGGTATTGCGTTATCTTATACTTAAAATTCCACACAATATGGAGAAGTTTGTTATTATTGAGTGAGGTTTAGAAAGTGTTCTATACCTTATCTTTTATAATGTAATCTTTTTAAAGATTTTTAAGTAACCTGCATGATGCTGACAATTTGATGTAAGTTATAAGCTTGTTTTTTGTACATAGAATTGGAAGTAAACAAATAATAAAACAGTAATTTGAATAATTAGAAGGTTGTTGATATAATATAGAATTGTTTCCTTGATTTCTCACAAGCTCACTTTATAAATACAGTAGTGAATCTATTTTTAGTGAAGCAAAGACCAAAGTATACATTAAATTGTTATCAGAGTTTTAATTTTATAAGGGATCTTGTAAAGAAAGTTAATATTACCTCCATGATTTCTAAGGAAGTGAGAAGCATAGGAGGAAAAAAATTGATGTAGATGTTTTGTTGGAAACTGAAAGATTGCCTAAAGTACAAAATATTAAATATAAAAGAATCAAATATAATGGAGTTTAAACTATTTCTCAGTTAATAGACAGCAATCTCTACCAGGCATCTAAAACATCTTTAGATTTTGTCCTAATCATCAGACACTATGAAACTAAGAGAAGACATTTCTACTGTACCACAGAAATTAAACTTTGCTATTAATATTTAGTGGATAAATGTAATAAAATCTAATCTTAAAGTTAATAAAAATTTCAATAATGAATATAACTAAATATTAATTATTTTAATACAATTGATTAAATATTTAGAATAACTTTAATGAAAAATAACTGATATTTTAGCACAAAAATACTTCTTTTAAAATCCATATTCATATGAGTCTCCTGAGATGTTACAAAAATTCAGATTCAGATTCATTGTTTCTGGACTGGGAGTTGAAATTTTGATTCATTTTATACTTGTAGCAATGGATTGGCTGCTGATTTTGGAATCATGCTTTGTGAAATATAGTTACAAAATTTCACTCCTTAATTTGTGCAAGTTATAACAGCCTTACTTAAAGAAAAGGATGTATACATTTGTTTGCGATTCTTCAATGAACAGTATATCACCATTCTAGCTGTACGAAATTGAGACTATTCATTTTGCAAGTAGCACAGGAAGAACATTTATGTTATGTTCCTTGAACTCATATTTAAGGTATTTTGGCATTAAAAGGCTATTTTCTTTTAAAAGTGGCTTATCTCCTTAATGTAAGTAAAGCATTACTATGAATATAGATATGCTTTTTCTGTATTATGTTAATAACAAATTTTGGCATATTTGAAATAAAGATAAAAAGAAGTATACTTTCTTTGCTATTTATAATTCAGGAGATTCATGGGGACTTAACAAAATGTTATCTTTTTTTCTGATAAAAATCATTTATTTAACTTTTTTAACAAAAGTTAACAGTTGACTTTTCTTTTACTTAGCCTACAATTATACTTCTCTTTAAAAGTTTAAATATATTCTTTTTAAACATATATAAGTCCACAAACCTATAGACACTTGATTTTGCACAAAGAAGTAAAAAATTCTTACTTGAGAAAATGCAACATCCATAACAATAGTGCAGGTCAAACTGGATGGCTGCATGTAGAAGAATGAAAACAGAAATACAGCAATCAGCCTTCACAAGCTCAACTGAAAATGGATCAAGGACATCAAAATAAGACTAGATAACCTGAAACTAATAGAAATGAAGTAGAGATTAATCTTGAAATGATTGGAAGAGAAAAACGCATTTTTGAGGAGGTCACTAAAACTACAGGCATTAAGACCAAAAATTAAAAATGGGACCACATGAGACTGAGAAGCTTCAATATGGGAAAGAATACTATCATTAGGGCAAATCTTTAGCCTGTAGAATAGGAACAGAATTTGACAATTATATATATATGATAAACGCTTAGTATTTAGCATACATCAGTTATAGCAACAATAACAATAACTAAATATCAAAAACCAAAATTGATTTAAATTTGTCAACAAGAGAAAAATAATTCTTTAAGGACTATGAACATCATTTTCAATTGGTATTATTGCAAGACATTTTGCATAAGATACATGTGACTTCTGTGCTTTCTATGCAGTTAATTTAGTTTCATTAAATTATGCAAATTTTGTCAAAATTATTTCCTAAGTTCAGGACATTGTAAAGAAAAGTTGGATAGAAAAAAGTCCTCAAGTATTAGGATATATAGAGTTAAACGGAAAAAAAACCATTTTTGCTAAAATTCTATAAAGGAGAAAAAAATTTTTAAGTGTAAGAACTTTATGTAATAAAGTGGTGTTTCCCTGTAAACATTAAGAGTTGTCCAAAACAGAAGTAGATGAAGGAAAAACTGAAATTTGAAAGTATGGGATAAGAAGATTTGAGGAAGATGAAATATAAAAACAAATATATGATACAAACTTTGTTATAATTAGAGAGGGAGTATTACAATTCTGCTCAAATTAAATGCTGTAATATAAACTAAAACATGGTTTTCTATTTTCAAGAGTAATGTTTACATTTATCATAAATAATATTAATGGCTTACACAAAGAGGACTTTATATACTTCCACTACTGAGTGAGGAATTTGAAAATTGGAATTTAGGTTTTATTAAAATGCTTACACATATCAGACCACAAATATGTCTAAATGTTGTGTTTTTCTATTGGTTAAAGTTTTTTCTTAGAAAAATGAATTATATCAGTTTAAAAGTAAATATTGAATTTAAATTTTAAATCAAGATTAAATTTTAGTTGGTGAAATTACACAATTTTTGACATTATTATATTAGATAGAGCTTATGCTGTTTAAATCTGTTACCAAAAATAATAACTAAAAATAGTAATTATAAAACTAGATTCAATTACAGAATATTTCCACCATGATTTACAGGAGGTGAACATCTACATCAAAGAGAGCTAAAACCAAGTAATTTGTCAACAGGTAAAGACACCACAAAAAAACCTGCCTTCCCTGGGAGTGGTTAATCTCCATTCTCTCTTAAATCCATAGTTGCCTGCATTTCTTTGTCTAGGTGTGAGATCCTGTGAAAATTTCCCCTTCTGGGTTAGCACATCTTTTGATATTGTCATTGTTCAAGTCTTTTGAAGCCATTTATAGGAGAGATGGCTTCACAATAGATTTTCTGTTATTCTGGCTCTTAGAATCTTTCTGGCCCCTCTTTGAAAATATTCCCTAACCCACAGAAGCGGGAATTAGGCTTTATGTGTATCCACAGGGGATGGGCTCCCCATAACATTGACTTCCGTGGAGCATCAAGCTATCCAGTTGTGATTTTCTGTTATAACTTCCCTTTGTTCTGAAGAAAATCTTCTTTGATGAGGAGTGATAGTAATACTTGTCTCTGGATATGAAGATAAAATTTAGAATGTAGTAAGGCATTGTGCTGTTCTACCAAAATGTTGGTAGTAGATTTTATTTTAAGACCTAGGACCTTAGTAGTCCTAGGAAGCCAGGTTTCAAGAACCAGATGTGGTATTCTTCCTGTTGAGTGTGCCTTAAATCCAATTACTAAGCTGTTGATTACCATCATGTGAGTAGCACCTATTATATCTTCACAGATTTCTTGCTATATCAGCCATTGTTATGGTTCATAGGTGCCAAGGCTAGGTGTCCCCATTACTTGCATGGTAGCTCACATAGTACTTTCTGGTATTATGGAAACTAGACCATGAGAAGGAAATTTTTATGTTATAAGTGTATCTTCAGTGTCTGCAGCAATAGAGACTTTTCTTACACTTCTGAGAGGTGATCAAAGTCAACAGAAGTAGCATGTATTGTTTATGGTGTCACTTTTACTATACCAAGCAACCATTTGAAAAGATGTTATTAGTATATGATTCTGAGAATTCCATTAATGCATGATTCTTGTTGAGACAATTGTCAGGATAAATGGGATAATTTGGTTTAATACACACACACACACATAATACAAGCTTTTGTTAAATATAAAATATAATTCCTTGAAGCTTTTGAACAACTTTGGTATTATTTTTTTTCTCTATATTCTCTTCCTTCATTTATGTCTTTCTCCTCTTTCCAAAACAGATTTGGTAAAAGATGTGTGTGTGTTTGTGTGTGTGTGTGTGTGTGTGTGTGTGTGTGTGTGTGTGTGTGAGAGAGAGAGAGAGAGAGAGAGAGAGAGAGAGAGAAAGAGAAAGAGAGAGAAAGAGAGAGAAATAAAACTAAAAACCTAAAAGCATTTAATCAATTTTTGAATGAAGCAAAGCATGGAAGGGTTTGGAGAGAAAGGACATGAGATGTGCTGGAGGGAGGAAAGAGAAAAGAGGAAGTAAGGAATTATATTTTGCTTTAAAACGTGAGCTGAAAAAGATCATTTTAAGCCTAGATCCAAAATACTCTATCAGGTGTTTCTAAACACTTTATATGCTACAAAAATTTGGTGACAAAACTCTTGGGATTATATTTTTCTTTATTATTATCTCAACTCTTCCAAAAGGAACTATGTATTAATAGTATTCAATTTTAGTCTTAAAACAGAAATATAAAATTAAAAATATTAACTAAAAATAAGTATATTGCTAAAAATAAGATTACCTAAGTCAAACCAAATGGATTACCATATTTCTGTTATATTTGAAATGTTAATTTTTAACAAATCCCTAAACATGTGTCTATGCTGTCATAGAATAGCCAACCTTGTCCTGATAATCATCTGTCTTATTAAATTGGTTAGATTCTTTCAAGAATAATGACTAGCCACACCTGTCAGCTACACAAACATCAATATATAGAAAATTATTGGTCGACTCAGATGTTAAATTTCATACTTACATACATACTGTGCTGTCCTGTTACAGATATTAAAAATTTTGGGACCAACTCTATTTACTTAAATTGGATTGAAATAGACTCTAATAGAAAATACATTAATCAATTTTTGTGGGGAAGTTTCAAACTAGGTCAAGTACTGACCAAATCCAGACGGACTTCACTAGAGATTGGTACTGTAATACAATATTGTATTGGTATGGAACTAAGAATATCCCAACACTTGGAAGACAGAGGCAGGCAAATCTTTGCGAGTTTGAGGCCAACCTGGTCTATGTAGCAAGCTACACGACAGCCAGAACTGTATAGAAAAACCCTGTCTCAAAAATAAAACAAACAAAAAAATGTGTATTAGGATTCTCTGAACTTATTAAAATAATTTTATTTTGAAAGAAGGATATATATAGAAAATATTGTTTCCAAAATAAAAAATGTATAGCTTAAGAGCTCATGTTTCCCAGCTACTGTCCTATAATATAGGCAGAGGGTATTTGAAAAATACAAAATGATTCTTATTGCCAAAGAAAAATGGATAGGTAATCTTACAAAAATGATAATATTGGAATCCTATTTTCATTTTAAAGTGAGGAGTTAGATTTAGTTGTGTCCACAATAATCTGTAGAGAGCTAATTTCATAGAAGTCTAGCCTCTTACATTTATGCATGTCTCTCGAAATGCTTGTAATATATATTTGTGAGATGTGTAATAGCACATTAAATATTGATGGTTTATATAATTAGAAAAGAAAATTCTCTACATAAGATTAAGATGATAAAATCAAATTGCCCAGATCTAGAAACAAGAAAAAAAAAAACAAAAACAAAAACAAAAAACCCAAAAACCCAGATATCTTGCGAAGAAATAATTAAATTTAAATACTTTAATCATTTACTAAAATAATTAATAGACTATTAGTTATTGCAGATACATGTAAAATATGTAACTTAGTGAAAATGTATGAGGATACACATACTGAAGATTTTCTGTTCAATTAAAATTTCAGTTTTCTTTATATGCTATCTTTGCTCCATTGGCCCATCCTGTACTCTTGATGATTTCAAATTCAGATATAAACTCTTATATCACATATCTCCATCAACAGCATGACAGACACATCCTGAAAAAAACAATCAGATGAAACTCATGATATATGAAGATCCCTAAAAAATTTTTACCTATACTGCAGAATTTTTATACTTTGGATTGATTACAACTTCATGGTTCTCATCATGGAAAATATGTATGTTTCTGATTAAATCTTGAACTACCCCTAGTTTTCTTTATTTTTTATTTTGTTTTTTAAAACAAGGTTTTTCTGTGTATCGCTGGCTGTCCTGGACTCACTTTGTAGACCACGCTAGCCTTGAACTCACAAAGATCTGACTGCCTCTCCCTCTGATTGCTGGGATTAAAGATGTGCACCACCACACCTAGCTCTAGTTTTCTTAATTGCATTTTGTTACTTACATCTGTATTTAACCTAAAACTTTTGACTGTTAGGTACAACGTTTAGAATGAATCCTACACAGAACACTGGCTTCCATCAACCAAGAAAGAAAGAATGCAATCAGTTACCATGTTCCCTATAATTTATCTACCTGCAGTCTCCACCAATGTGACTAGTTACATTGTCAATTACATGAAAGTATACACGCGTTGATTTATCTTTTGTTCAATGATTACAAAACTTTATGTGACAAATTTCATGCCAAACATATCACTTGAGACAACCTGCGTCTATATACCCAAGTCATGATCTCTCATATAAAGATATGAATAAAATATCTCTTTGCTCTTTGGAGTTAAGAACTGTGGCTTATCTTTATGAAATTGTAGCATGCATCTGGTGTGGGCTATGAGAATCTCCAAACTATTTGCCAATGACTAGAAAAGAGCAGGAAAATATTCAATTCCATTAATTTTGTTATTATTCCAGAATATTTTAAAGGTATTTTGCAAGCATTTGATGAGTTACTTATATGAAACATTTTCATTTATTTTTTTTCAGCCATCTTTTCCCTTAAAATTTAAGTGAAACTAGTAAGAATAATATAAAAATCATAAATGTTCTTTGCTCATATTTAGGCTGAATGTTTTAAATATGCTAACTATATTTAAAAACTCCAAAAGGATCACTGTATTTTTCATCTCACAACTCACAAAAAGACAAGAAAAAAATAAAAATAAAAATTTTACTTTTTGGTAACTCTGGTAATGCATGTTTTGCAATCTGATATATCTTATAGATCTCAGAGAAAGGAATATTGTGCATAGCTAATGTTCCAAATAGCCAGTGGAAAAAAATCCACATTATCAAAATTCCTATTAGCAGGCACCCTGTAGCTTCCCATTAGCACAATACTGCAATTCAACTCAATTCATTTTAAATACTATTGGATTTTAATAGAGTCTCTGATGGCAAAACATAGAAAAGGGTGATTACAGAACTTGATATGGTAGTATTCCTTCAGTCAAAGGCTGCAAGAAAACTGTTATGGTAAATACGACTTCTGTTAATTGAAGAACTCTGGAATTTTCATTTTCTTTCTATATTCAAAAAGCATGTATTTTTACAAAATTAAGAAAGAATGATAAAATTAAGATGTATAACTCCTCTAGACTCAATTATTATATTATTTCCATAAATGTTCACTACATTTTTAGTGGAATAACTGATTTTTGTTATTTCTTTATTTATTATGATATAATTTTTGAAAAACTATGATCATACACTTCCTTATGTCTTCACCAAGAAACAAACCATTTATTACACAATATTTTAAGATAAGCAGAGTACAAGTATGTCATAAATGATGACATATAAGACAACCAATAATTAATATAGAGCCGATGCAAAGAATGTTCATCTGGTTCTGGAGAGAGAGACAGTTTTTGCCATTGATATCATAAAAGGCTAGAAGAATCTTGAGATTTACAAGAGATATAAAACAGAGAATGCTATAAAGGAAACTGGAAAAACAGCATGGTTGGCATACGAAAATTAGAACAGCAGTTAATCATACAAGATCTTCTGCGTATATCAAAAATAATTTCATTAATGTGAAATTCAATTTTAGTTAAGAGAGCAGTATAATGCTCTCTCTCTCTCTCTCTCTCTCTCTCTCAGGTTGCATATAATACTATTAAGCCACAGATGGGCATTCTGTGCCTGAATAATGTTTTGTTTTCTGAAACTCTGCAGTTAGTATGTACTTTTTTGCTTTTTATTTCGAAATTATTTAGTTGAATACACTTCATTATTTGATATTTTCTTACTTATAAACATACACATGGTTTAACAAATGATTATGATAGCTTTATTTACAAGTGCCAAAATATAAAAACAATCAAGATATTTTTAAGAGAGTAAATAAGGGTCACAATTCTTTTGGGATCTACTGATCTATTGTTGTAATCCACTGGTATTTCTTTGTGTATAGAGTCTATATGGTGATGTCTCCAGTCATCACATGACACAATATGCATGTACATGCATTGTGTGTGCTTGTGTGTGTGCACATATGTGTATATCTAAATGATGCCATTTTATAAAGAAGCTGATTATATTTCAGTGTTACCTATCTTTCTTCAGTATTGTCTCATCTGGTGTAAAGTTATCTCTGACCACCTTCTTCTCACATAAGATCCCTTAATGTTATTAGCTGGTAGGACTTAAGGTTTGGGGTGAAGTATCAATTTAACACTAAAAGATATTCATATACACAAACACACATGTGTACATATACCACACAACTAGGAAGTTTTATAATTGACTCTATATTTTATTCTTAAAATAGAGCCCTAAACTACAATTTAGCATAGTATACTTTAAAGCTTCATTTACAATTTTAATATTTTAAGCATTTTTCCACACAATTTTGTTGATCCACTTATCACTTCTTTTTGGTCAGAATTGTTTCTGTACCTTCAACAGAAAACTAGGAAATTGAATAGAATAAGGAAGTAACTTTTCAGTCTTATAATCTGGTGAGAGACAGAAATTTTATTTCACACTTAAACTGTCAGTGTTAAATTTCCATTTGTATCTGTAAGTAAAGGTTTTGTAGAGAAAGGTAATCCAGTGAGAATAAAAGAATGTGGTAAATTTTATTTTGAGGATATTAAAAATACAAGACTGTTACATCATGAGATTATTTTAAACAAAATGTTTTTATAATAGCAACTTTCCTTTTGCAAAACTGCACTTAGTTGAAGATTTACATTCAAGATTGTTTACTTTGTCTAGTTATCAAACTTTTGTACAACATTGAAATATTTTTTATTTCATTTTCCCTTATAACATGCAACACTTAAAAGTCACACTCATTTACACATTTCCTATTTCAAGGCCGATCACCAGCTTCTTTCATTGCTATCTAGAATCACTATACTTTAGATTCCATTCTAGCAGCGGTGGAATGAATGTACTAAAGAAATCTGTCATGCATTCTCTCATGGTGACAGGTGAAGAACTAGTTATCTCCAAATCGTCCTGGTTTGGATAAAATAGAAAAAGGGGGAGAAAGGATTTATTTTTCTTTTCAATAATCCTTTTCTTGTGAAAGTGAATCTTTTTGTGTTGATTTCACTGTGGAAACCTAAGGTCAATTGGATCACTGAAAAGAACATCAGCCTGATTGACTACAAGTCATTCCCATACATCTAAAAAGTAATAAGGAAGCAGATGTGATAGCTAGGCAGACTTCTCTTGGCATATCTAAACTCCATAAAGTAAGTTAACCTGAGTAAGACTGTCGCTTCCTTTTACTTCTGGTGTGTTGACACAGCTTAGGAAAAACACATATTTGGCAGAATTGTTACTATTTTTATAGTGGTTTGAATAGGAATGGCCTCCTTACGTGCAAATATTTGATGTGTAGTCATTAGGGAGTGGCACTACATAAGCAAAAAATATTAGGAGGTGTTACCTTGTTGGAGGAAGTGTGTTACTGAGGTTGGGCTTTGAGCATTCAAGGCCCAGTATCTCTCTCTTTTTGCTGCCTGCTGATCCAGGTACAGAACTCTTAGTTATTTGTCCAGAACCATATCTACTTGCATGTTGCCATACTTACCACTATGATGACAGTGGGCTACACATCTGTATAGGTAACCAAGCCCTAATTAAATACTTTCATTCATAAGAGTCGTCATGGTCATGTGTCTCTTTACAGCAATAGAAATGCTGACAAAGTCACTACTTGAATGGTAGTGGTGTGGTAATGCTGGTTGTTTTCTAAGCTGACAGAGCAAGGAGACCCATCCAGGCCACTACTGATGCTATATGTGCATATTCTCTGTGTAACTATGTGCATATCTATATCTGTATCTCTCTCTATATATACACACACAAATATATGTACATGTATTTCCACACACATATATATACCTGTACATATACACATAGTTATACATACATAACATATATTATACATATATATTAAGCTAAAAGAAAATACCCATGCTGATGACTCCAAGTGACAAAGAATATTCTCAATTCTCATCGCTTCAGTGTAATTACCGTTAAAATAGAAAAATGGCTGCCAATGGAAAAAATGCTTATGTAAATTTAATTTGTTTTACTAGATTATTGATTTTTGTATTTATTTTCTGTGTTGAACATTTTAAGTTGCTATTTTAGCTTGCCTGTTTTTCTTTTTTTTCCAGTTCCACTGAAAATAGATGACAATATAACAACATATATAGCAATATAAGTGTTATTAATCTCAAACCTGAGTGGGATACTTCAATAACACACAGTGATCAAATTCTTTTAGTCACCTTCCATTTTTAAAGTAACTCAGATCATAGTTCTTTTTGGTAAAATTGTTTCATTGGAAATGCAAGTAGCGTTTATTCTTATATTTTGCACTCCTTCCTAGAATGTGTTGACTTCTGGAACCATTTTTTTTTTCCTAATTAAACACAGTGAAGTTCATCCCTTTACTCTAAGCTATGTGTGTTTTAATGTATTCTTGGCATTCTCTAATCACAAAGTAACTCAGAAGTAGAAAAAATGAAAATCATTGTGTAAGTACCAGTCTATAACCTACTAATGCTCACCCTTACCCCATAAATCTACAGAAAACTCAGAATTTCTATCATGTCCCAGGAGTTACTGCTTCTCCAGTATACAATGTACATGGAATTAGGGAGCATGCTATTATAAGGGCTATCCTCTTTCATTTAACAATATAATGTTGATATTCATCCATGATTTCTGTGACAGAAAGAATAATTTAAGAAAACTCTATTAGCATATATTAATTATATATAATAGTATTTTAATTTTGACATGTTCATACATGAATGTAACATATTTTGACCATAACTGACCTTCTATGTTACCCTTTGTGCCCCCTGTCAGTCCTGCAGATCCTCTTCCAGTTTCCAACTCTACCTAACTAGACTCCATATTATTCTTATGATGTTTTACTTGTCATTTGATTCAGGCAGTCAGAAATCTATTCAGGGAATAGACTCTCTCTGTATGAATTCTTGGTGATATACAGATTTCTTCTGAGGGAAGTGGCCCTAACGAATCAAAGACTGTCAGAAGGGCTCATATCTTAAAAGACATAACATTTACCAACATTACTGGATTGGGACCAAATTTCCAATATATGAACTTTTGGTGAAGAAAGCCAAAAACAGAGAAACATATTCAGTCACACCCTTCTTCTTAAAACTTAAAGGTCTTCATGGAAGAATGATTAGAAAGATTACAAGATCCAGAATTGGTGGATGAATGGAAAGAAATCATGTTTTCTGGACACCTTTGAACTCACAGCCATTGTGACAGTATGCACAACATCTACTAAAGCCATATAAATACTAGCATGAGCCGGGCCATGTATCTGAGGAGCATTTGGCATTTGATAGCTCTGGGAAAGGCTGGGTCTTTTTGTTGTTGTTGTTGTTGTTGTTAATAGTTTGACCATATTCCAGGATAGGCCCAACACCTATTAGTAGTTGGCCAATACAAATTGGACATGATAGGTTAAGGAGAGCAAGATGAGAGAGAGAGAAAGTGAAAGGAAGAGAACAAAAGAGAGACTACAAGGCTGGAAAAGCAGAGAGGTAACGGTTTTATGAGAAGGGTTTAGGGTAGTTGAACATGATCAAAGTACATGTCTGAAGTTTTCAAAGAAATAACAAAAATATTATTTAAATTCCAATGCAATTTTTTTCTATTGTGCGGTTTTGGAAATTAGGTGGCCATAGGTGTGTGGGTCCATTTCTGGGTCTTCAATTCGATTCCATTGATCTACTGGTCTGTTTCTATACCAATACCATGCTGTTTTTACAACTATTGCTCTGTAGTACAGCTTGAAATATGGGATGGTGATACTTCCAGAAGTTTTTTTATTGTACAGGATTGATTTAGCTATTCTGAGTTTTTTGTTGTTCCATATGAAATTGAGAATAGCTCTTTCCAGGTATATAAAGAATTGTGTTGGTATTTTGATAGGAATTGCATTGAATCTATATATTGCTTTTGGTAGGATGGCCATTTTTATTATGTGGATCCTACCTATCCATGAGCATGGGCGATCCTTTCATCTTCTAAAGGGCTCTTCAATTTCTTTCTTCAAGGGCTTGAAGTTCTTGTTGTACAGGTCCTTTACTTGCTTGGTTAGAGTTACCCCCAGGTATTTTATATTGTTTGTGGCTATTGTGAAGGGGGTTGTTTTCCTTATTTCTTTCTCAGCCCATTTGTTTTTTGTATAAAGAAGGGTTTCTGATTTTTTTGAATTAATTTTGTATTCAGCCACCTTGCTGAAGGTGTTTATCAGGGGTAAGAGGTCTCTGGTGGAATTTTTGGGGTTGCTTATGTATACTCTCATATCGTCTGCAAATAGGGATAGTTTGACTTCTTCATTTGCAAATTGTATCCCCTTGATCTCCTTTAATTGTCTTATTGCTCTAGCAAGAACTTTAAGTACTATATTGAAGAGACACCATCTACAACTAATAGTACTGGTCCAACTGGATGTCCACTTGTAAAAGAATGAAATTAGACCCATACTTATCACCTTGTACAAAAAACTTAAGTCCAAGTGGATCAAAGACCTTAACATAAGGCTGGTCACACTAAATCTACTAGAAGAAAAAGTGGGAAAAACCCTTGAACTCATTGGCACAGGTGACAACTTCCTAAACAGAACACCAACAGCTCAGGAACTAAGACCAACAATCAATAAATGGGACCTCATGAAACTGAAAAGTTTCTGTAAGGCAAAAGACACTGTCATTCAAACAAAACGGCAGCCTACAGACTGGGAAAAAATCTTCACCAACCCCACAGCTGACAGAGGGCTAATATCCAAAATCTACAAAGAACTCAAGAAACTAAATGCCAAGAAACCAAACAATCCAATCAAAAAATGGGGGAAAGAGATAAATAGAGAATTCACAAAGGAGGAATCCCTAATGGCTGAGAGACACTTGAAGAAATGCTCAACATCCTTAATCATCAGAGAAATGCAACTCAAGACGACTCTGAGATTCCATCGCACACCTGTCAGAATGGCTAAGATCAAAAGCTCAAATGACAGTACATGCTGGCAAGGGTGTGGAGAAAGGGGAAACCTCCTCCATTGCTGGTGGGAGTGCAGGCCTGTGCAACCACTATGGAGGTCAATCTGGAGATATCTTAGAAAACTTGGAATATCTTTGCCTCAGGACCCAGCCATACCACTTCTGGGTATACACCCAAATGCCTCTTCACGGAATCATAAGGAAGTTTCCTCATCTACGTTCATAGCAGCCTTATTTGTAATAGCTAGAAACTGGAAACAACCCAGATGTCCCTCAACCGAAGAATGGATTAAAAAACCATGGAACATCTACACAATGGAATATTACTCAGCTGTCAGAAACAATGAAATTATGCAATTTTCAGCCAAATGGATGGATCTAGAGAAGCTTATCCTGAGTGAGCTAACCCAGACTCAGAAGGATGCACATGTCATCTGTTCACTTATAGTCGGATTTTAGCTATATAGTGCAGGATATCTGTACTACAACCAACACACCAAAGGGAACATGGACATAGACTTTTTTTGTTTTTGATTTTGTTTTTGTTTTTTAGTTTTCTCTCCCTGACAATGAGACACTTTTCACTGGTGATATTGCCTTCTAGGCCCCCAGCCAAGAGGCTCTTGGCCCTCATACTACTTCTGAACTGGGGTGAGGGACTGTTATGTAGGGACACTCCACTCCAGAGGATGGGATGGAAGGGTTAGGGGGTAGAGAGTGGGAAGGCAGGGCTGGGAAGGGCAGAAAGAGGACAATATGATGGAGATGTAACCAGAAGCAACAAATAAATAAATTTATTTATTAAAAAAAATCCAATGCAATAAATTTTCTGACTGTCATTTGAAAACATTAACATCTGAAATTTTGCAACTGTTCATTATTGCTATCATGAGATGCCTTTCTTTGGAGATCAAAAAGAGGTCTTTTTCCAAGAGGCTACTATATAATAGTTACATTCCTTAAATCTTGCTCAAACAATAGATTATTGGGTTTTCACTTTTTTTCCCTAGACATTGTGCTTAATATTCTATGTTGGCTTTGCTTTATCTCACTAAAAAATTTTTAAGAAAACAAAAGGCTTTTTTCTTGTCTAATCAGTCTTATCATTACACTCAGTGCAATAATTATCAAAATTTCTTCTCAAAATTATATTTATACCCATCTGCAACCTCAAAATGTGTTTTATCGAGCGTGCACATCCCCCCCCACACACACACACAACTGTATTGTAAGAGATGCATGAGGGAGCTGGAGAAATGATTCAGTTGTTATGAGTTTTTGATGTTCTTGCAGACTCTTGGTTGGTCTAACAGCACTGACATTGGACGGCATACAATTACCTGTAATTTTAGTTCCTAGAGATCTGAATCTTTGGTCTTTGTAGGTACCATACTTGTGTACACATGCTTCCACATACATAAACATAAAAGGAACGAAAGAATAAAATCCTTTAAATTAAAAAAAAAAATGAAAGAAATGCTGTGCGTGGTGGTGCATGCCTTTAACCCCAGCACTCAGGAGGCAGAGGCAGGCAGATTTCTGTGAGTTCAAGGCCAGCCTGAACTTAAGGAAATACAGGAGAAGAAAAATAGAGAGAATGTTATGATAAATTAGCTACTGTGAATGCAATGCTATACATTTTTGTGCTGCTTTTCTGACTGGCAAATCCAAACCAAACAAAAACAAAAAACAAACAAACAAACAAAAACTAGAGTCAATCAGGACACTTACTGAAAATTTTTTACAGAGTGGGTCCAGGACAGTAAAGGATACACAGTGAAACCCTGTCTTGAAAAACAAACAAAAAAAGAAAGAAAGAAAGCAATACATGAATATTTGAGACCAATCATTTAATAGTAAGCATTCTGTCTTTTTAAGAATGTATTTTTAAGCATATGTGTTTAATAGGCATTTCAGAAACTAAAAATTGTCATATTATATATGAACTTATATTCTGGTGGAACAAATATATTTCAGGCATATAGTTTAAAAATAAATACATGAAACTTATAATTAAGTAATTAGTAAACACTAGATATAAAATTTACAAAAGGTAAGAGAGATGAGCAGCCACTCCCAGGGAGGACATTGAAGTCTTCCTTAATTAATTTGAATGGAAATATGAATACTTCAAATTAATGAATAGATAATTAGGTTCAAGAGGAGGGGCAATCATATTCAATCATACACAACAGAAGATAGAACAATTTGCAAAGGCAAAAAATATGCTATAACATAAGACCAGCATTTAGATAAAGAACTTGCAAAAGATATTATAGAGATATGTATTTGCCTTCAGAAAGATTAACTGAAAAATATTTTATATAGGAAACCGAAGATGATAACATGTAGTTTAGAGTGGAAAATGAGTATCACGTGTGGCAAGCAGATGGCAGGTTGAACACAGCAGAAACACTTGGAATGAAATTGTACACACTTCCTTGGGGTGTTGGTTTGAACGTATGACAGAGAGGAAGAGAAATAGATTGGATATAGGAAATGCAGGAGAAGAAAAAAATGAAGAGAATTTTATGATAAATTAGCTACTGTGGATAGGAATGTTTTATATATATATATATATATATATTGTTTGTAGGAATGTTTTATATATATACATATATATATTGTTTGTTCTGCTTTTCTGACTTGCAAAAAAATTATAATGAATCAGGTAACTTGCTGAAATTAATTTTTAGAAAAGGTCATGAGTGAATGGGGAAGAGGAATGGGAATGGTCAATTTTGTTATGATTTTGCTGAATTTCCACTTAAATACATAAAATTTTAATTTGGATCTTAGGTGAGTGGGTGGTTTTCCGTAAGAAATAAATGTTAAAAAAATAATACCTGAGCTTGTGGTAGGAGTGACAAGCACATGGTTGATGGACACACTG
>CAJQZJ010004752.1:6147064-6160343 GCA_907164525.1 Lophiomys imhausi
ATGACTAAAGGAGAATAAATCAAAAGGAAAAAAGAAGTTGAGTAGTGATGAACACTAGTTAAGAGCATCATTAGTGACAGGAAAGTAACTTTATCAAGAAGAGTATCCTTGGCAATTTGATTCCAATGTGACTTTGAATACATTTCACATTAACACTCTCAGCTTATTATTTTGAATTAAGGCTGGTAGAATTAATAGATTTGTGTTTGTTTGTGGACATTGTTGATATTTAAGAAACTTGACTTTCAAAAAGGCAATTGAACAATGCTACTATAAGTGAAACATTATATATAATGGCTAAGTGACAGAAATCAATGTTTTACTATATATTCTCATCTTTATAAATCCTTACTTCATTTTAAAATATGTGATTAATATATTAGAATATTTTTTTCATAAAAACAATTTATAAGCAATAATGGTAAACTTTATAAATATATAACTGTAACTATTTAAATATATTTTGAAAGAGAACCTTCTGTACCAGATATAGCTTAATCACATATGTATAGTATCGAATGAACAAATGTCCTTAATTATTAGATATACCTTGTGTATTATGTATAAAATTTCAAGAATTATTTTAAAAAGCATGTAATTAGAATTCAAACAATAATACAATTTTCTCTATATTTAGCAATAAGAGAGAAAATTAATAATTTATAACTTAAAAGTTTTTCCCAATAAAATGTCTCAAGAAATACTTTTGTTTAGGTTTTGTTAGAGTCTTGATATTTACTTTCAGTAAACCTGTTGCTTAACGTTTTATATATTCATTCTGAACATTAGAGTGTTTACAGAAATCTATTTAAAGCAGCATTTGTTGAAATCATGCTGTTTTTAATACTATTTCTCTGTAGTATAGCTTGAAATCAGGGATGTTGATACCTCCAGATTTTTTTTTAATTGTACAGGATGGATTTAGTTATTCTGAATTTTTTGTTATTCTATATGACATTGAGAATTGTTCTTTCCAGGTTTGTAAAGAATTGTGTTGACATTTTGATAGGAATTGCAAACAAGAGTTGGTTCTTTGAGAAATTACACAAAATAGACAAACCCTTAGCCAAAATAATGAGAAGGCAGGGGGAAAATACACAAATCAACAAAATCCCTAAAGCATACACTGTAGTTTTCCATGTATCACATTTTACAAAAACAAAAGTCACAATCAAAGACACAATCAAAGCTGAAGACTCATGGGGATAAGGATGGAGGGCAGTATGGGGAAATATGGAGACACAGAAAACTTGTTTCCTATGATTATTTTTATGGTAGATATTGTGGCTCGATGTATTTTATATAAGCTTTTTAAAAACAATGATTATCAGCTATTCCTTTAGCTTAAAGAAAACATCATTTGACACTTTTTCCATGCATACAGATGTCACGTAAGGATTTAGTACTCATCTTCAAATATGTACCAGTACATACAGGTGTATTTAAATTCAGAGTTGGAAAGAGTGGATGAACAGGACTTTCATAGGTTCAAGTTCTGGACTTTGTCAGTTCTGTTTGGTGTTTGCCAGGTTCTTATTATGTGCTTGAATGCTTCCTTCCTTTTATGCAAGTACAATTATAATGTACTTTTTACTACTCTCGGGGATTTGCTAAGCATGAAAGTTTAGACTAAAAGCAAATACGAAAGGTCTTGAAACAGTAAGAGTTATATAAATATTTAACATGTCTCTTAGAGGAATATGTATTAAGTAGTTTCTAGAGACTCCAGGTGCTGCCAGTGAATGTACAGTATCTCGCTGACTTTATGTTCACTGAAAAGCTTTGCCATATTATCAATTCAGTTGCTTCTTGGAGTTCTGTGATAGCATATAAAAGAGAGATTGAGAGAGAGATTACATTCCACAATGATTTAAATACCTTGAACAAAGAATAGAAAGTAACCAAAAACTAGATCTACAGAATAATTTTGAGGATAAAGTGCAGAGGATCAGTCTGGGAGTAAAGCAAGCAGAAATGGTGAGCATGAAATCATCGTAAATATCTGCTTCACACTCTCTTGTTCTCCTAAACTGAGAATGCACCTAGTATGAATTTGAAGAGACGTAAAAGGAAACATCATCTTTGTCAGAAACAATACCAACACATGTGTTAGTATTACCAGTGTGTGTTAGTATAAACAAACAATATATTAGTTACTTTATAAGTTCTGTAAACAAAAAGACTCAAGTTCAAGTTTAGGAAAGATAAGAAATCCTTGGTCAAATTCATATGTTGATGTACACCAGTTATAAATAAAGAAATAAGGCAAAACCCAACGGAAGGTCTAGAAATGTAGGCCAAAAAAAATTTTAAAACAATATGAGGAAAATACATTATTCATTATATATGTCATTTAAATATGATTCACAAAGCCAACCAACATGATATGAGTTTGAGCATACACACACACACACACACACACACACACACACACACACACACACGCACACACACATCAGATAAGAAAATATGTTCTACTTAGGAAGGTAGGTGAAAGATATATGGATGGTAGAAAATAGACTAACATTAAAGAAGTAAAATAAAATTCTTTGCAATTATGAAATAATATTCTAATGATTTAAAGAACAGTATAAAATTAGGGCCCTAAAGTATTAATAGAATATGGCTGTCTAATATTTTAGTATTTGAAAATTTATTTTACAGATTAAAATGGAGAATGAATGACCTATCTCCCGAACATACACATGTACCCTAAGAGTAGAAAAACAGATAAAAAACTAAAAAGAAAAAGAAAAACATTTTTTCTCAACTAGAGAGAATAACAATGCACAAGGATTTGGCATTAAACTTTGACAATTAATACTGAGTCAAATATTCACAAAATTATAATGTATCAATTGATACATGCCTTAGTTGCAAATTATAAAATAAAACAGTAACAGTACAAGAACCCTATGAGATTCCAGATGGCCTGCTCTACCATTATCACTCAATCACAACCATGAAAGGACTGTTGGCTTACATAGTCTGTTTCCCAAAATAGTCTCTCTTGCTTGAACAAACTATTCTAGGAATTAGAGACCATAGGCCTACATGAAAGCATCTACACCTGTATTAATATCCCATTCTCCAACCTCTGTATAAAACCCAACTCTTGTTCTCCCTCTCTGTACACCCTCCGTTACCTCCAGAGAAAGACTGTCCTGTGTATGCTGTAATAAGCAGTCTCATCTGTTCAGGTAAGACTTTTGAGCTGTATTTCCTGACTTTGTTTCTATATTTTGTGTTCTAAATCAGACAATAATCCTATCTACTTCTAGAATTTTATGTAGTTAATTAACCTCTTCCTGTGTTAAGAGTAAAATACATCTGAGAAAGATAGGAATTCAATCATTCTATAGTTTTATTTGTATACGTCTGAAGTAGAAACACTCCTAATTTCCTTAACTAATTCCAAGTAGGTTTATAAGGCTCCTGAAGGCTTTAGGGAAGGTCCCTTCCTCTCAGGAGATTTTTTTTTTTTCTGCCTTGGGTAGAACAGTGTCCTCCCGCTGTACCCACTGAGAGGAATTCTATGTCTTTTTATAGGTCTGTGTAGAAGTAAGGGATCTCAGAGTCAACAATGAGAGAAGAGACAGACAGGGGCTGTCAAACAACCTCTGCCTTATCATAACCTCAGTCTTAGTGATAACTGAGAAATTAGAACATCCCCACCCCACTATGTATTTCTTAGTATCATTAAATGGACTCTTCTAAGCTTCTTCAATGAAAGATTAGAAACAATTTTATTAGAGTTTAAGAAGGAGAAAATATCATGGCAAGCTAACTGTAAATAGCAGGTACTTGATAGAAGAAAATGATGAACTGAAGGGAAAAAGCTGTGACATCTGAGGTAAGCCAACATAGAGGTCAGCTACATGGTGTCAGGCAGTGACATGCTGGGAAGGGAAACTAGAGAAAGCAAGGAAACAACGTACCTTACCAGAAAAGTCATTCTTAGATTCTGCAGCAACTGAGAGAAAAACAAAAGTTACTTCTCTCTGAGTCAATGCAGATCTACCGTCATGACAGCTCATAGGGACTTCCTGAGGTGGCATGAAATTTGAAAGGAAAAATTTGCTATCTCATTAAAGAGATCATTCCTCCACACTTCGGTTTTCTTTGGCTAACGATAAGTCCACCCACCTAGGGGTAGCCTTGCTGGGTGAAGTGTGGTCCTTTGGCCTGATGATTGATCTGATGTCCTAGATTAACTCCTTCCTAGTTTGGGTAGCTTGCAATCTGAGGCCTTCAAACAGGCCAGACTAGTGGGTTTCCCTATGAGCACACCCATAGATCCCTGATCATGGCTACTGTCACACATGCTCCCAAAGAGCCTATAAGAGATTCACAGAGAGACTCTTGGTAGGAAGCTTATCAGTGGCTGTAAGGCTTCATGCGTAAATGACCTGATTCAACCCTTGCTAAGTAAGTGAAATGGAAACTCAGAGAAGCATGGTTTGCTATGCTGACATGTACAAAGTCTTCTGAAATTTGCCTTTGGTTATTATGGGTTTCTGAAAAGGAAGAAAGACATAGACAGACTCATGTCACGAAAAGTTGTGTGTGTTGAACGGAGAACAATGGAAGTGACCCGGAGATGAAAGATACATGAGGCCAAGCTCTACAAAAGCAGGGTTATTCTGTCCAGAACAATTGAGGCACACTAGTCTTTGTGTGGGAGTAAAGACTAAGCAAATGGGAGAGATGGGCCTTGGGATTTTTATAAGGCAGAAATGAAAATTTGAGGGATGTAAGATTCCATCTGTAGTTCCCCTGCAGGATAAAAGTGGTAGATAGCAGCAGAAGTTGTATGTTCGTCTTATAAGAAGCATACAAATTCTGACAGCTCGCAGGCTTTATCAGTTAAATCAACTTTCCTATCTGGATTTCTCAGCCCACCAGAGGCTTTTGGTCATTAACCCTTATATGAGACCCATCCAAGTAAAGCAGAGACACCGAAAGGGAACACTGATATTATATAATGGAAACTGAGATGATTTTCTCTGGTCTCTAAATCAAGATGATTGATCTAAAAACCATCCTAATAATTTGTGAGCTGGGGAATATAAATAAGCATCAAAGAAGTGACTACAGAAGTGTTCAATTTCGATTGTATTTACATATTTGCATATCTAAATTATATAAATTTTAAATTTTGAATTAACCTTAAAATTCAGGTAAATGTGTTTTAGTGTGTTATTTAGTAATAAATGAATTTATTTGATAGAAATTTTGTAAAAACTTGAACTTTAAGATAAGATTCCCCAGGATATTTTTCAAAGAGAGCACACAGGGGAAAATAAGAGAAAATTAGAAGATGTAAGAATTCATTGGGTATAGAAACAAATCTGCAATAATTATATTTATCTGGAGTTATCTGATGCAGAAAACTAAATCTATAATTACAGTATGTATGTACACACATATTCAAATTGCATATATTAAAAATATTTGATTGCTATAATACAGCAGCACATAGAAACCTTACAAGTCTAAGAATGTACAGGAAAAGAATGCTTTTCTCAGTGAATAGACCAAACAAAGATAACTGTGAGAATCCAAGTAACTCAACAAGAAATCTTCAACTTATTTGAAACAAAAACTGATAAAATATAAATAAAGATATAAAAATCCACACTTTTTAGTTTGATAATGAAATATTCATATCTTAGTTGCTAATAGAATATAGAAAAGGAAAACATAAAAAGCATACCACTAACAATTTACTTCTGATATCTAATACTTATACCAACCAAGAAATTATACACATGTAGTATTTACAAAAGTAGACTTACATGATGTCATAAAATGAACAATAACTAAGTATATATAGAATATGATCTAATATAAGAATGAAAGATATTGATATCAGAAATGTCTCAAAATATTCACATTCTAAAAATTAGTAAATACATATCAGAAAAACCCAAGACAATGAAGAAAATGTGAACTAGAAAAGATAATATGTTATATTAAGTAAAATGAAAGCATTACATTCTCACATTTGCAAAATGTAAATTAATATTCTTTAGAGAAATATTGTTGTTTTATGAAACCAACATATCCCGATTCTTTGATTTTACCAATGAAGAATCAGGAGCCCGATGCTGAGTTGAAACTTGCTACCTCAGAGAAACAGAGAAAGCCCCAGTTGATGTTCATTACTTCACCAAAGCAAAAGCCCTCCAAGCTCAAAACCAAAAGCCAAAGATAAAAACTCCTTTCTTCTTCTCCATGCTCTCTTAAATCCCCTCATCTCACATCTGTCCTTTCAGTTTAATTCCCGTCAACATCAACTGGTTTCTTACTCTGCTGCTTGACATAGGGTTAACTTCATTTAATCCTGTGTATGGAAAACTCTTAGGTTATAGATGTGTGCTAAGGCAGAGCCATATCATAACCATTTGTTTACAATAAACAGAAAGTTCTAGGATGAAGGGCTGAGGCATCCACACTTAGAAGGATGTTTGTACTGTTTATAACCTTAGAGTCACAATGTGATCAAATATTCTCCAACAAAACAATCATGACAGTAAATGTTTTACTAAAAAAAAAAAAAATCATCACAATCCACTCTGTTAAGATTGTACCTTAACGAATCTAAACAATAACAACAACAAAAACAAAAGAATAAAAGGAACAAACTAAACCAAATGGTTGCAGATTATATGTAGTAAGAATACAATAATCTATTAATGCTAGAAAAGGTTATTAACTAAAGAACAGAAAAACAACGGATAAAATTTAAAACTAGATTTTTATCTCAATATGATTGGGAAAAGATGGATACATGGTCTTAAACATAGCTAAGAAACTACTGGAATTTAGAAATGCTTCAAGAAGGAAAGAATAAAAAAGTAAAAGCATTTTTTTAATTGTAAGCACCTGGTATATCTACCAGGGAAATTCATAAAGAATTACAACCAAGGTATTTTTTTAAAGTCAGTATAGGAGATAGCTTAAATGCCTTCCTTCCTTCAAAAACTTAACTTTTGTCCTTCCACCTAATGTAAATGCTCCTAATAAGAGGTTTTGAAGAAATAACTAGGGTATTAATCACATGATCTATTTCTTGGATGCATAAGATAAAAAACAAGGAAGCTAACAGAATCAATCAGAGTTTTGTGTGTCAAAAGACAGAAAAGAGATCTCAAATGGAAAACAAATTATTGGAAGATCTGAAATAAGGGCCAAAAGTCAATAGTCATAGCCATTAGGAGATAAAGTGAACTCTATCTGAGGGGCAGAAATGAATGAGATAGACACCTGGACTTGAATCTCACAACTGCAATGACATGAAGACATGATTTCTAAACATACAGCCTGCTTAGAGATGAATTTTTCCAAATGCTTTGTGACAAAAGTTGGCTAGCTCATTTAAAAAAAATTTTCCTTATGGAACCTGAATAGAGCTATCAACTCAGATAAAACTAATCTAGATTTCTGAGCAACAGAACTTTAAAAATAATTTAAGTTGTTAAGTTGATCCTACAACCAACACACCAAAAGGTTTAGGAACATAGACTTTGTTACATATTAATGGGACAATTTGCCCTAATGGAGCTGCCATGTAGGCCCCCAGTGCAAGAGGAAGGTCTTAGCTCTCATATGACTGCTGAATTGAGAGGGCTGATATATAGGCACACTCCACATCAGAGGAGTGAGATGGGTGGGAGAAGGAGGGGAAGATGGGAGGATGGAACCGGGAGGGGTGTAAAGAGGGCACTGTTATGGAGATGTAACTTGAAGTAATAAAGAAAGAATTTGATAATTGAGCTGCCAGAAGAATGATGTAGAAAATTGAAAACACACATCTTCAAGTTTAAGGTAAAAGAGCATTCACGCTCACCAAAGATCCAATTTTTTTTTTTTTTTGACAACATAAAGAACATCAGGAGCAGATTTTTTTTTTTTTGCCAAAAAGTCAGCAACTTAATGAAATAGATAAATAATTTGATGGACATAATGACCTAGGTCTATCAGAAAGCAATATGTGACAGAAAAATATTATATCTACATTCTTTGCACTATTGTTCTTTAACAAGACACACACAGATTTTCCTTGCAAACATTCCATGCACAATGTTTTATATAACAAACTGTTGAGTTTTAACAAATGGTGAATATGGAAAACTTTGCTTATTTTATACTAGTCTTGATATGTGTAAGTGCTGTGGGACATTGTATATAAATGTTACGTGACAGGAAAATGTGCTGTAAAAGTATGGACTTGACATTGGAAATATATGTTATACCTTATAATTTTCATAATTATGGACTAATTATTCTAGAAAAAAATTATGAGTTCTGGGAGAAGGGGGAGAAGGTGGGAGGGTGGGACTGGGAAGGGTAGAGAGAGGGGACTGTGATGGAGATGTAATTTGAAGTAATAACTAAATATTAAAAAACGATATAGCATACCTGTATATGTTATATATTTATAATTTGATAGGTCTGTGAAGTATCAAAACCTAAGGAATGTTCACAACAATTAAGTTAATAAACATACCCATCACCTCTTGGGAAAAAAAGATTTAATCTCAGGGTCTGAGATTGTTTAGTGTTTTAAGTTTGAAATCATTTGAAAAAAATTCATCTTGAAGTTCTGATTTTTCATTGCAGTGATAATGTAACAATTATCTTAACAAAACATCATTTGTTGGCTAGTCTGTTAGTTTCCCATTTCATATGTTTATATGAAGTTGAAGAGCTCTGTTACACCTGATTACTATGCAAGATAACTTTGTAAAATGTGGGGTTCAGAATTCTGTTTCAGAATCTTTCATTTGTTCTAAACATCAGTTGAAGAACTAGATGCTATTGTAAGTATCTAGCCATAAAAATAATGTTTTGTTATATTCAAAACTAATTTCATGGATATCAAAACTCCAAGATTAGTTAAAAATCCTTAATGCTTAACTGCTTTCTCAAATGTATCTGCATGAAATTTTGATTTTTTTCCTTCAAATATCAACCTCAAGTAATTTTATCCTTTTTATTTTTTGTCTATAAAGCCTTCATTACCAAAGAAAAGAGATGGTTTTGCTTCAAAGATTTAAGAAAGAGAAAAATAAAACACAGGGAAAAAATCTGGGATTTCAGAATTATTGTGTATTCCTTAGGTTCATTAATAGGAGGAGAGACACATCTCAGTCCTGAATAGAGTTCCCTGGCAGGGACTGATTTTAAATGAGAGACTGCCCCCTGATATTCAAGTTTTGGGCTTTAAGCAGGAACAGAGATTTTGAAATTAGGTTAGTTATTGGGTTTCATCCACTAATATTATAGCTTGCACTCTTCTCATTAGTTCCTCAACAGTTAGAAAGCATTGAAATTATTATGTGTTTATTTTAAAAAGAGCTTAATATAATATACCAGTGACATAAAAGAATAATACCGAGATGTGATGACAGATCAATTAGTGATCTTAGTCTAGAAGCTGATAGTAAGCAAATATTTTTAAAGCATCATGCTTCAGCAGGGTATCAGAAAGTAATTAAAAGGCAGTTAATGTGATGCAATTTTTCATAGCTCAAAAGATATATGAAAAAATTAGAAAACAGAAATGAATTTATTTAAACTTACTTATATATAAACTACATAAATCAAATAATATATTTTAATCCCTTAGCTTTATTTTAACTTGAATTTTAATTCTTTCTTTAAAATAACTATATAATATTAATTTTCCAAATTGTCAAAATTTATTTCATCCTTGTTTTAGGACAAGTTTTGATTAGAAGAATATATAATTTGTCAACATTTTCCATCATACATCATGTGTAGAAACATATAAAGGTTTATCAAAATATTTCCTTTCTCCCTCTTTTTTTTGGTATTTTTTATTTTATTTTATTTGGGTGGATTTGTTTTTTTTCCTTTATTTTTTATTTCTTCAAGTTACATCTCAATCGCAGTCCCCTCCCTATTCCCCCTCCAGTCCCACCCTCCCACCCACAACCCCCCAATCATCTTCCCTTTTATTTTTTCTTTTAAGTTTAAGTTATATCTTATTTCGCCCTACAGTTTCCCCTTTCAGCCCAACAAATGGCTCTTTCTCTTATAATAACAAATACAATATAGTACAACAGAGGTAATTAGGCCACAGTTATGAGGGTTATATGGCTTAACGTATATTCCCAATGACCAGTCCATATGTATTTGGCACTTGACTTTAACATTGCAACACAATTTTAAAAGTATCTTCTTAGATCTATAACACTCCCTTGACTACTAAACAACTCAAAATTAAATTATGAGACTCTAGCTATCTGTTCTTCAACCACCTCAGAGACCTGAGAGGGATAAATATATCGGATTTTATAGGAAGTACAGGGCCTGCAGCTTTCCAAAGTAAGAAATGACATACCTGTGGCTGCCTGGACAGTTCCCATTTTCTCTCCATACATTACAGCATCGATCTTCAGTCATTTGGCCCTGTTTCTCTGACAGACTTTGATTGTAGAGCAGGGGTTATGAAGGACTTACCTACCCTGTCTTGGCAGAGCTAAATCCTGCTTCCAGGATTTGTCCTTTTTGGACAGCATTCTGTCTACAGTTGGAGCAAGGGGCTTTTCCTACCAAGAGATAGGCTTGCGACTAATTCAATCATCTCCCACTGGAGATTCTTCGATGCTCATCTTCTACTTGGAGGAGAACAGGGGGTGCTGTCAGGAGTTGATATGTCTTGATACAAAAAAATCTAAAGTTACGAAAACATCTTTGAATGCCATATTCTGCAGATCTCTTGAGGTTTTTGAAGAGGCCCTATCTATCTCTTATATTAGGGTAAGCAGATGTTGCTTGTCTCTTAGCAGGTTTATTTCTGATTAGCTTAACAAGTAACTATAATATGCTGTCATAGTACCTAACAGAATGACTGGCTTGCATAAATATTAGTTTGCATTTCTTAATTACTCTAAACAGTTCATGAGAGTTAGTAGTAAAAGGCCGAAACATCACATTTCATTTTTTTTTCTTTACCTCCTAACCCTTCCATCCCATTTCTCTGGGGTGGGGTGTCCTTATATAACAGTCCCTCATCTCAGTTGAGAGGTCATATGAGGGCCAAGAGCCTCTTCATTCATTGGGGATCTACGAAGCAATACCATCAGTGAAAAGTGTCTCGTTGCCCGGGAGAGAGAACTACTATGCAAACAAACCAATAAGCATACAATAGATAAAAAAGACTAAAAAATAGAAAAAAATATAACTAATATATAAAAAATAGATAAATAATAAAAATTAAAAATAAGTAGTCTATGTCCAAGTTCCCTTTGGTGTGTTAGTTGTAGTTTGATAACTTCTACTATACAGCTAAAATCCTACTGTAAGTGAATAGATGCCACATGTGTCCTTCTGTGTCTGGGTTAGTTCACTCAGGATAGGCTTTTCTAGTTCCATCCATTTGGCTGCAAATTGCATAATTTCATTGTTCCTGATAGCTGAATAATATTCCATTGTATAGATGTACCACAGTTTTTTGACCCATTCTTCGGTTGAGGGACATCTGGGTTGTTTCCAGTTTCTAGTTATTACAAATAAGGCTTCTATAAACATAGATGAGGAAACTTCCTTATGATTCCATGAAGAGGCATTTGGGTGTATACCCAGAAGTGGTATGGCTGGGTCCTGAGGCAGAGCTATACCAAGTTTTTTTTTAAGATATCGCCAGACTGACCTCCATAGTGGTTGCACAAGCCTGCACTCCCACCAGCAATGGAGTAGGGTACCCCTTTCTCCACACCTTCCCCAGCATGTGCTGTCATTTGAGTTTTTGATCTTAGCCATTCTGACAGGTGTAAGATGGAATCTCAGAGTCGTCTTGAGTTGCATTTCTCTGATGATTAAGGATGTGGAGCATTTCTTCAAGTATTTCTCAGCCATTAGGAATTCCTCCTTTGTGAATTCTCTATTTATCTCTGTCCCCCATTTTTTGATTGGATTATTTGGTTTCTTGGCATTTAATTTCTTGAGTTCTTTGTAGATTTTGGATATTAGCCCTCTGTCAGATGTGGGGATGGTGAAGATTTTCTCCCAGTCTGTAGGCTGCCGTTTTGTTCAAATGACAGTGTCCTTTGCCTTACAGAAGCTTTTCAGTTTCATGAGGTCCCACTTATTGATTGTTGATCTCAGGTCCTGAGCCTTTGGTGTTCTTTTCAGGAAGTTGTCGCCTGTGCCAATCATTTCGAGGGTTTCTCCCAATTTTTCTTCTAGTAGATTTAGTGTGACCGGCCTTATGTTAAGGTCTTTGATCCACTTGGACTTAAGATTTGCCCAGGGTGATAAGTATGGGTGTAACTTCATTCTTTTACAAATGGACATCCAGTTGGACCAGCACCATTTGTTGAAGATGCTGTCCTTCTTCCATTGTGCCGTTTTGGCTTCTTTGTCAAAAATTAGGTGGCCATAACTGTGTGGGTCTATTTCTGGATCTTCAATTCGATTCCATCGAACTACTGGTCTGTTTCTATACCAATACCATGCTGTTTTTACAACTACTGCTCTGTAGTACAGCTCGAAATCTGGGATGGTAATACCTCCAAATGTTTTTTTATTGTACAGGATTGATTTAGCTATTCTGGGCTCTTTGTTGTTCCATATGAAATTGAGGCTAGTTCTTTCCAAGTCTATAAAAAATTGTGTTGGTATTTTGGTAGGAATTGCATTGAATCTATATATTGCTTTTGGTAGGATGGCCATTTTTATTATGTTGATCCTAACTATCCATGAGCGTGGAAGATCTTTCCATCTTCTAAAGGCTTCTTCCATTTCTTTCTTCAAGGGCTTGAGGTTCTTGTTGTACAGGTCCTTTACTTCCTTGATTAGAGTTACCCCCAGGTATTTTATGTTGTTTGCGGCTATTGTGAAGGGGGTTGTTTCCCTTATTTCTTTCTCAGCCCATTTGTTTGTTGTATAAAGAAGGGCTTCTGATTTTTTTGAATTAATTTTGTATCCAGCCACTTTGATGAAGGTGTTTATCAGCTGTAAGAGTTCTCTGGTGGAATTTTTGGGGTTGCTTATGTATACTATCATATCATCTGCAAATAGGGATAATTTGACTTCTTCGTTTCCGATGTTTATCCCCTTGATCTCCTTTAGTTGTCTTATTGCTCTAGCAAGAACTTCAAGTACTATATTGAAGAGATATGGTGAAAGTGGGCATCCTTGTCTTGTCCCTGAGTTTAGAGGAAATGCTTCAAGTTTCTCTCCATTTATTTTGATGTTGGCCACTGGCCTGCTGTATATTGCCTTTATTATTTCTAGGTACGGCCCC
>CAJQZJ010004752.1:6160743-6189965 GCA_907164525.1 Lophiomys imhausi
TATAGATTTTTAAAGTAGGATCCAAATATTCTCTGGATTTCCTCAATGTCTGTTGTTATTTCGCCCTTTTCATTTCTGATTTTGTTGATTTGTGTTTTCTCCCTCTGTCTTTTAGTTAATTTGGCTAAGGGTCTGTCTATTTTGTTGATTTTCTCGAAGAACCAACTCTTGGTTTCAATGATTCTTTGTATAGTTCTTTTTGTTTCTAAGTTTTTTATTTCAGCCCTAAGTTTGATGATCTCCTGCCTTCTGCTCCTCTTGGGAGTGTTTGCTTCTTTTTTTCCAATTCACCCAGTTTAGCTGTTAATTCGCTAATATGAGCTGTGACAGTTTTCTTTTTGAAGGCACTTAGTGCTATGAACTTTCCTCGTAGCACAGCTTTCATTGTGTCCCATAGGTTTGGGTATGTTGTGTCTTCATTTTCGTTGGATTTTAAGAAATCTTTGATTTCCTTCTTTATTTCTTCCCTGACCCAGTGGTCCTTTAGTAAAGAGTTATTCATTTTCCATGTGAGTGTAGACTTTCTGTTGATTCTTTTGCTATTGAAGTCCAGCTTTATTCCATGGTGATCTGATAAGATACAAGGAGTTATTTCAATTTTCTTGTATCTTTTGAGGCTCTCTTAGTGTCCAACTATATGGTCAATTTTGGAGAAGGTTCCGTGAGGTGCTGAGAAGAAGGTGTATTCTTTTGTGTTTGGGTGAAACGTTCTGTAGATATCTGTTAGGTCCATTTGGTTCATGATCTCTGTTAGACTCATTATTTCTCTGTTTGGCTTCTGTCTTGATGATCTGTCCATAGTTGTGAGTGGGGTGTTGAAGTCTCCCACTATTAAAGTGTTTGGATCAATGTGCGATTTAAATTTTAGAAGTGTTTCTTTTATAAATGTAGGTGCCTTTGTATTTGGGGCATAGATGTCCAATATTGAGATGACCTCTTGGTGGATATTTCCTTTAATGAGTATGTAATGCCCTTCTCTGTCTTTTTTTATTAACTTCAATTGGAAGTCTATTTTGTTTGATATTAGGGTGGCTACTCCAGCTTGTTTCCTGGGTCCATTTGCTTGGAAAACCTTTTCCCAGCCCTTTACTCTGAGATAGTGTTTATCTTCAATAGTGAGGTGTGTTTCTTGTATACAGCAAAAAGATGGGTCTTGTTTACGGATCCAGTCTGTAAGTCTGTGTCTTTTTATTGGCGAGTTGAGTCCATTGATGTTGATGGATATTAGTGACCAGGGGTTGTTATTTTCCATTATTTTGGTATAGCTGGTTGTCTTGTGTTTCTTTTTGTTTAGTTGCTGTGGAGGTTTCTATTTCCTCTGTTTTCTTGGGTGTAGTTATCTTCTCTGGGTTGGAATTTTCCTTCTAGGATCTTCTGTAGGGCTGGGTTTGTCAGGAGATATTGTTTGAATTTGATTTTGTCATGGAATATCTTGTTTTCTCCTTCTATGTTGATAGAGAGTTTTTCTGGATATAGTAGTCTGGCTGGGCACCTATGCTCTCTCAGGACTTGTAGGACATCTGTCCAGGCCCTTCTAGCTTTTAAAGTTTCTGAGGAGAAGTCAGGTGTGATTCTGATGGGTCTGCCATTGTATGTGACTTGGCCTTTTTCTCTTACAGCTTTTAATATCCTTTCTTTGTTTTCTACATTTGTTGTTTCTATTATTATGTGGCGAGAGGAGTTTCTTTTCTGATCTAATCTGTTTGGTGTTCTGCAAGCCTCTTGGATTTTTACTAGCATCTCTTTCTTTAGGTTTGGGAAGTTTTCTTCTATGATTTTGTTGAAGATATTTCCTGGACCATGGAGTCGGGAGTCTTCGCTTTCCTCTATGCCTATAATTTTTAGGTTCCGTCTTTTCAGTGATCCTTGATTTCTTGGATGTTGTGGGTGAGAGATTTTTTAGCTTTCTCATTTTCTTTGGATGTTGTACTGATTTCTTCCATCGAATCTTCCATGCCTGAGATCCTGTCTTCCATCTCACATCCGTAGTTCCTGTTCTCTTCTCTTGATTCTCCATTTCCTCTTTTAACTCTGACTGTGTTTTCTTTATTGTTTCCAATTCTATTTTCATGTCCTGAATGGTAGTGTTCGTTTTGTACATTTCCTTCTCCAGTTTGCTTGTTTTTGTCTGGAGATCTTTCATTGCTTTATCCTTTTCCTGTTCAAGCTGGGTCACCTTGGCTTGGAGCTCTTTAATGATGTTATCCATTGTTTTGACTTGTAAGATTGTGGCTTCTTTGAATTCCTTCATAGTTTTAAGTTCTTCTTGAAGGGACTTTATCACTTTCCATACTGTACAATTGTCATCATTTTCATGTGTTTCACTTGCACTTGTGGTGAGGTGGTTTGGGCTAGACGGAATAGCGTTGCTTTCTTTTGTTGGAGTCATTTCGCTCTGTTTTTTTTTTTTTTTTTTTTTTTTTTTTTTTTTTTTTTTGTCTCTGGCCTCTGGCCATGTGGAATTTGCTGTCTTCTGGACTTGGGTCCAAAGGGGGCACTCTGGTGCAGCATTCGAGTTGCCTTACCCCACCCCTGTAAGGTGAGTCATTCAGTCCCGCCTCCCAGGTGGGGACCTAATTAATTCAGGTGTTTACAAGTAAGCTCTGATTCCCCACCAGAAGGGCTTGTACTAGTACATAAGACTAGTTTTCCCAGGGTTGGTTCCTGTAGTGGGTAAGTCTGCAGTTCAGTTTCAGTAGCCTTGCTGCTCCCGCAGCTTGGAAACTGGCCAGTGACGTCACAGACTGCAATCTGTGGTCTAAAGGCACTTTGCAGGGGATCTCCTGCTCACTTCCAAGGGTTGCAACCTTTTGCTAGATAATTGGATGGGATCGTCTGTGTGAGACCTGGGAGTGCCCAGCAGGGTGGGGATTATCTCTGCATGGTTTCTGAATCTGCCGGCTGGGTATTAGGTTGGAACTTACTGGGTTTTCTCCTTTTGGGGGGATGGGTTATCCCGATTTCCAGTTCCAGAGGCTTCCTAGCGTGTCTGAGATTCGGAAGTGGCGTCCTTCCCAGGCATCTTCCGTGGTCCCTGTGTAGCCGGGTGAGATTTAGAAGGGGTCGTGCCCTTTTTACAGCATCCTGGAACACTTGCCGCCTTGTGATTGTTGACTCCGAAATCAAAACATGTCCGAGCCGGCCGCCGCCATCTTGGATCCCTCCTTTCTCCCTCTTGATACTAAAGAACAAGCATGCAGAAGAAGAAAGAACTGATAGTATTACATGACATAAATTTGAGAGGACTGTTCCCCAATGGGGTAATTTTAAGCATTCTAAATGTTAATTGGTCCTGCTTGCTGTCTGTTATTTATATTGTCTCTGGTTAAATAAATGGAGATAGTTGGAGATAGTTAGGACTAACTAAGGTGAGTGGGCTTCAGAGACAGAGAGCATTCTTAAAGAGAAGCCAGGAGCAGGAGAAGGAGGAACACACGCCATAGGGTAGATTAAAGAAGATCATTCCACGTGGCCTGGAACATCAGCATAGTGTGGAGAATAGCATTCCAAAGGGAGATATGTATATATGGGGTCATATTTGGGTAATAGAATTATGAGCTAGTTTAGATGGGCTAGTATTGCACAATTCAGGCCAAGGCTTGTTAAAAATCCATCCAGTGTCTGTATGTATTCATTTATAAATGTGGGTTAAGGATTAACAGCCGCTGACCAATTAAATGTAATATAAATAATGAGTAAATAACTTAATTAGTCATTTTTTCTATAGTTCCCTTAGATGAACACAGATGAATTTGTCATATTGAAAAGAAAATCACCAGATACTCCTTAGTCAATGCTAAAATTAGGTCTGTGCTGCATCCCTCCATTCGAAGTATCTGATTGCTTGTTTTAAGAACACTCAGTACCAGCTGGTACCCTGGTGTTCCATTATTTCTGATTGTACAATTATTATGGCTTCATTTTTGTTCTTATTTATTATTGGATTCAGTTTGGATATAGGCTGTGTTAATTGCAAAGTCCCCAGACTAAATTGCTAAAATATTTATTGCTATTAAAATTATTAGAATATTCTCTATCTGTAGAAAAAAAAAGTCCTGCCTACCTCCATCTTTGCCCAGTCTCCAGGCCTCGGCATTTATTTAACCTCTCAGAGACAAAGTAAGTAAGACAGCAAGCAGGACCAATCAACATTTAGAATGCTTAACACCACCCCATCATCTATCAAATGAATGCAAATTACGTCTATAGCTGAATAATCCCTAAAATGACTGTATAAGCAACAAATATTCTACAAGTTGTAGAATTTCTTTAGTAAAAAAAGCTCTATGATTTATTTGTTTAGTGCTCTATAAAGAGGTGATAAACTGTTCAAGAATAAAAAAAAACTGTATTAGTCTCCTTTTAACTATACATATATATATAATATGTATATTTTAGGATTATTTATTATTAGATAAAAAATTACTTTTAAAAAATTAGTTTGAGATGCCATTAGCAAATACAAAGAAATCCCCAAATAACTGGACTGGTTTGTAATATGCCTAAAGCACCTTCCTTTTATTACTTAACTATTATTATGCACACACAGACCCATATGTATTTATACTTAATGAAAAATACAATAATATGAGTTTTTAGTTTTATAGAATCAATAAACTAAAATTAGATCATCTACAATATAATCAATATCAATAGTTTGCTAACACACTGAAAGTATTGCTTGCAAACTTAGCATTGATATCTAACAATCTTATAAGTCCTGGGGTTTAATGTTTTTTATTTAAAGGCACATACATGGTAATCATTTACTATTCTAAAATATGGTTTTTGAAATAAAATTCATCAGGTAGATGCAAACAAATCACTGAACAAGAGCCTGAATTTTTTCTTGGCTACAACAGCATATAAAATTGTGCTTATTCCAAATTAATATTCACTGAGACACTCCAGTTCTGACCTTATTTAGAATAATTGTCATTCACAGGTCAATTAAAATTAATAGTCTAGATAGACCCATAGTGAATCGAAGGTGGTTCTAAGTCAGATGATTGAGGCACTAAGTCACTGTTTCTTAAACAGTGCTTCAGAATTCCATATGGTTTCCTGTAACTGAATATGGAATCATGAAGTATTTGGCAAGAGTAAAAAATGTGTAAATTCTGACTATACAACAAAAAAACACACATAAAGAGTGAAAGCAAAGTGATTCTGTCAGTGTTTGCTCACATTGCATCAGCCCTTCACTACAGCCTACATGCCATCATGCACTCTATTGTCAACACCAAACACTCCCTGAAACAAATAACAGATGTATGACAACTGTATTTTTAAATTAGTTTTATGATTATAAGATCAAAATACTAAGAGATTCAATATGCCAATACTCTATATCTGCATTATGAAATATTCAGCCAAATCTAATATTTCTCTAAAGCTAAAAAACTCCATTCATCTTGTTACTTCTTTAATTTGACTAAATCTTTTGTGAAGTGTAAAATTACACTGATATCTTATAAAATATATTTCTTTGTACAAAGCTCCATAGTTCCTGCTGCTTCTCATAACTGCTATGCTGCTATTTTTACTTAACTTTTTTTTTGTAATAGGGAGCAATACTTCACTTCAATATTCCTATTTTATTTATTTATTTATTCATTCATTCATTCATATTTAATTTTCTTTGATATTTGTTCTGAATTTTAAAAATGATCTACAATTGCATTTTTTTTGTGTCTGTACTAGGCTGTCTATGTCGTTATGGTTCTATAATCTATCTTAAAGTCACATATGGTGATACCTCAAGCAATGTTCCTTTTGCTCACTCTTGCTTTACTTCTCTAGAGTTGTTCATGCCTCCATATGAATTTTATTAGTGTTGTATTTGTTTGTGAGATGGAGTATTACTAAATAGAGCAGCTGGCTCCTGACTCCTAGAGACCCACGTTCCCCTGTTCTTCAGATACTTCTGTGTAGCACCAGTACTTCTATATGAATTTTTAGACTTTTTTAAATCTCTATGAAGAATGAAATTCAAATTATAATGTGATTGCACTGAGCCTATATGCTCAGAATTTGATAGATTCTTTCTACAATATTTTAAAGTAAATTGGCTCAGAATGAAAAATAAACATGACCAATATTGAGAGCATAGTCATATTACAAGATGAAAAACATGAATTAAAACTATTATATTGAATCCCTCTAAGTAAGGGAAATAAAATAGACATCATAAATGATGGAGAGAGAGAACAGGACAGGAATCTAACATAACTGCTATCTGAGAGGCTTTGTTCAAGGAAACAGATGCAGAGACCCACAGCCAAACATTAGGTGAAGCTCAAGGAGTCTTGTGAAAGAATTAGGGAGGGTTGGAGGGAGCTGGAGGAGTCAAAGACACCAAAAGAAGACCTACCTAGCCAATTAACTTGGCCAATGGTGGGGGAGGTGACTCATAAAGACTGAACCACCATCCAAAGAACTTACATGGACTGGTCCTAGGCCCACTACACATATGAAACTGATGTATTGCTTGATCCTCAAGTGGATCACCTAACAGTTGGAGTGGGAATTATCTCAGATTTAGCATCTGTTGCCTCCCTCTGGACTCCATTTTCCTAACAGAGCTTGCCTCAACTTGCCTTGTCTTGCCTCCGTGGAAGAGGAGCCACTTAGCCCTAATGCAATTTGATGTGCCAGAGTGGGTTGGTACCAGGCTGTAAGGGGAGTATGGGGAATGTGGATGGGATGGTGGGACTGGGAGGAGGGGAAAGACAGAGTTGCGATTGGAAAGTAAATAAACTTAAAAATTACATAAATAAATAAATGGCAATAAAACTATCATACTGGTAAATATATGTATATAACTAAATAGTTAATAGGAGATTGGATCCACAAAGATATTTATCTGAGAAAATAAACATCATCTTTTCTTCATTTTATAGAGAAGCACTACTAAAAATGTTTAATGGATCCATATATATGAAATATAAATGTACAAATATTCAGAAGAAAGCATGGAAGGGATGTTTTGGAATAATGTAATCACGTAATACTCACCCCACAGAACTATGAAAAATAGAAGAAAAAATACAAATATGAACATATATATTTCAATTCATGATATGTACATTTAAAAAAGAATATTTTGAAAGGTGGATTAATCCACATATCAAGAAAATTATTTGTATTGGATCTTTAAGAAAGCATATTTAAGAAACTTTAGAAATGGATAAATATGTAAGTAAATGTTTGGGGTATATATTTTATTTTATTAAAATTATTTGAGTGGAATATGACCATTTGAAAATGTGATATATATCATTAGTCAGAAGAAAAGTGAAAATTTCAAACAAATGTGATCATAATATACACAAAAGTTTGCATTTATGACAGTATCAAGTTAATCATGAATATCTGTAGAAACTAGAATTTCACATTCTGTCAGTGAGAATGAAGTGGTTTTCAGAGCAATGATAGTTCTTTATTAATGTATATATACCAGATGGAAATGTAGAAGACATAAAACATGTGTTAACAGATTTATTTATAGCAGAGATTAACACAACAGACAATTCATATGTACAAAATTTAGTGGTTAAAAGCATCGATTTCACTTTTTATAACCTGATATGTTAGTCATTTGTGGAAAAATCATATAAAAAAAATACAAACAATACAATGATTGGTTATCAGAAAACTGTATAAAGTTACTGAAAACACACAAAAGGAATTTTCAATTTTGTAATTTCATTAATATTCTCTTCCAGAAGGAAGAAACATGTATATAGCAAGAGGCTTCAGATCAGCAACTCCTTAGGACAAAAAGAGACTTAAACAGAGCCCCACTTTGCTTGTTCTACAGTGAGCAGAGAGAACTGTCAGCTTTTATTTCAAGTAGAACATCTTTTTTGTTCTTCCGTAGTAATTTTAATGTTCAGTTAACAGCATTTTATAGCAAATGTTTATTAATAGTACAAAATAAATTTGTTTTATATTTGCATGAGGATGATTTTAAGGGTGTCCTAAAGATTATCTAATGATGATGTTCCTTTCCAAACCCATTTTAACAAATAAATTCATCATATAACTTCTCTGTTAGTAAAATGATGAGATTTTTAGTATCACTATTCTGATTAGTCTCACCAACCTAAAAGTTTTCTTGCTAAGCCCAGCCTGCTTATAAAGGCCCGTAAAAGGGAGAATGGCAATATTTAGCCAGAAAAGCAGGCTTCTTGCATAGAGATATTAACTTTGATAATTCCCTGTGCAGTTCTCTAATGACTATACAGTCATCAAATAGTAAAATCCAATTGTCTAAATGTTACTGAACAAAGTATTATTCACAGGATAGTATTGTAATTGTTTCAAAAGTCTGTGAGGTTCTTTAACTAAAAATTTTTATTTAAAACACTTACATTTATTAGTACATAAAATACCTATAAAACACCTACATCCTATAACCTTATACCTAAAACCTAATACTTAAGAACACCCTAACACCTATATAAGAACACCCTAATACCTATCTAAAAACACCTAACTAATATTATTTTAACTTTCTTAAAAGGATGTTAATATTCTTAAAATAGGCCCATACAGGGTGACATGATTTTGCCAATTTGGATATTGCAGTCCCAGCAGGCAGTCCCTTTCAAAGCTCATTGTTGGGCCTAACTTTGCCAGTTCCTGTGGCCAGTTTATTTCATCCACTCAATTGTGGCCAGTTTATGAGACCAGTCTATTTTAACCACTAAACTTGAATTCAGCTTCTTCCATAATGCTGTGACTCATTTCTGCAGTCTCTTTGGCCTGTGTATGTTTCATGGCATAAAGTTTCCCCAAGTGGCCTCTAAAGTCCACCCATATTTTTCTGCCAATCTTAATAGGCTAAATTACAGCAAAAGGTCTATCTCGGGCTGACTTGCAGTGAAAAGCCTTTACGTTTTGGACTGTACCTCAGTTTATGGCTGTTGCAATCTAAAGGCTTGCATATGACATACCCTGATGTGCACGTCTCCAGCATGTGTCTCAGCTGTGAGGGTAAGAGGAAGATGCATTGGAACTCTCTGGTTTATATATTGCATCATCTTTCAATCCAATTACAATTTCTTGTGATACCCAGAGTTCCTGTGACTTCTCGCGGCATTCAGCATCTTCTGTAGCTTGTATGGTGTCTTCACTACAAACATTCAACAGGGCATTTTGTGTTTGACTCAAGAGGGCTTTGTCCATTTCAGTAAGGTAAAGGGATGTGAAGTTCCTCCTTATGTGCTGTCAGATGCTAAGTTGAACTGCATACTAATTTATTAAAGAGACCTAACTTCTACCATAGGCTTTTGCTTCATTTTCTTAATCACAAGTAGTAGTGAAGAACTGGGCTTAGATTACTCCCATAAAGATTCCCTAGGCTCACTCATAGCACACATATGTTCTTTGGGAAGGTTTCAATTGATATATTACAAGTCTTCATATCTTCCTCTGACATTTACACCAAAATATTGCTTACATTTATTAGTACATAAAATACCTATAAAACACCTATGGGACCACAAATGAAATAACTATAGCATAATACCCCATTATCTGAGAGGCCGAACTACAACTTTACATTTTTATTGCAATTGCTAATGATTTTTGAGCTGGTTCACTGTAATACATCATTGATTATTTATTATATTCAAGATGAGTCTTAAGAAATGTATTGCAAATTTTGTACTTTGAAACTCCAAGTTTATACTTGTTATAGTTACACTTTGCAACATTGTGAGAAAATAACTGAAAAAACCAACTGAATAGAGAAAGGATTTATTTCCCCTCATGATTTCAGAGGACAGATTTGTGATCAATTGACTCCAGGCCCTTGATCAGATAACTTGGTGGTAAGAATACAAGACAAACAAGGCAAGATGATGAGTTATTATGACACCAGACAGAAAACTGAGAAAAGCCATAACAGGAAAGAGCCATGGTTAACTTTAATGGCATTCTCTTAATGAGACTAGGGTTTACTAGTCCTAGGCTCACATATCAAGTACTTTTTTTGTTAATTTTATTTATTTTTTATTTCTTCAAGTTACATCCCACTCACAATCCCTTCCCTACTTGCCGTCTGGTACCACCCTCCCATCATTTTCCTCCCTCACAACCCCCCATCCACTTCCTTTTTTTGTTTGTGTGTTTAAGTTTAACGTATATCTTTTCCCCCTCAACAGATACCACTTTCAGTCCAACAAATGGCTCCTTCTCATTTTACTTTATTTTATTTTATTTTTTAAATGTTTATTTATTGCTTCCTCAGGTCCCCATTGCCTCCCCTTTCTCCATCCCCTCCCATTCCTTCCCTACCACCCTCTACCTCTCTCACCCATCCATTGCCTCCAGTGTGGGGTGTCTCCATGTATCAGCCCCCCTCATTTCCTTAGTCACATGAGGTCTAAGAGCTTCCTCTTGCACAGGAGGCATACATAGCAGTTCCACTAGGGTGAGGTGTCCCACGGACAGGTAACCAAGTCCCTGTTCCTGCTCTATTGGGACTATTATCATAGAATATTTATCCTAGACTATAATGGTTAAAATCCAGTTATAAGTGAATATATGCCATGTGCATCTTTTTGAGTCTGAGTTAGCTCACTCATGATGAGCTTTTCTAGTTCCATCCATTTGGTTGCAAATTGCATGATTTCCTTGTTTCTGATAGCTGAGTAGTATTCCATTGTATAAATGTACCAGTTTTTTTATACATTCTTTGGCTGAAAGACATCTGAATTGTGTCCAATTTCTAGCTATTACAAATAAAGCTGCTATGAATATAGTTGAGGAGATGTCCTTGTGGATTGGTGAGGAAGCTTTTGGATATATGCCCAGGAGAGTTATGGCTGGGTTTTGAGGTAGAGCTATTCCAAATTTGCTACGATATCACCAGACTGATTTCCATAGTGCTTGTACAAGTTTGCACTTGCAATGTGGGAGTGTTCCCTTTTTCTGCAGGCTCGCCAGCATGTGCTGTCTTTTGAGTTTTTGATCTTAGCCATTCTAATAGGAGATGGAATCTCAGAGTCATCTTGAGTTACATTTCTCTGATGATTAAGGATGTTGAACATTTCTTCAAGTTTCTCTCAGCCACTTTAGATTCCACTTTTGTGAATTTTCTGTTTAGATCTGTTCCCCATTTATTTATTGGGTTACTTGGTTTGCTGGTGTTTAATTTCTTGAGTTCTTTATAGATTTTGGATATTAGCCCTCTGCCAGATGAGGGGTTAGTGAAGATATTTTCCCAATGTTTAGGCTGCTGTTTGTTTTAAAGACAGTGTCCTTTGCCTTACAGAAGCATTTCAGTTTCATGAGGTCCCATTTATTGATTGTTGGTCTTAGGGCCTGAGCTATTGGTGTTCTGTTCAGGAAGTTGTCACCTGTGCCAATGAGTTCCAGGCTTCTCCCCACATTCTCTTCTGTTAGACTTAGTGTGTCTGGTTTATGTTAAGGTTTTTGATCCACTTGGATTTAAGTTTTGTGCAAGGTGATAAATATGGGTTTATTTGCATTCTTTTACATATTGACATCCAGTTAGACCAGCACCATTTGTTGAAGATGCTGTTATTTTTCCATTGTATGGTTTTGGCTTCTTTGTCAAAAATTGAATGACCATAGGTGTGTGGGTTTATTTCCGGGTCTTCAATTTGATTCCATTGATCAACTTCTCTGTTTCTATACCAGTACAATGCTGTCTTTATTATTATTGCTTTGTAGTATAGCTTGAAATCAGGGATGATGACACTTCTAGATGTTAAATTGTACAGGATTGAATTAGCTATTCTGGGTTTTTTATTTTTTCATATGAAGTGGAAAGTTATTCTTTTGAGGTTTATAAATAATTTGCTGGTATTTTGATTGAAATTGCATTGAATCTGTATATTGATTTTGGTAGGATGGCCATTTTTATTATTTAGATCCTACTTATCCAGGAACATGGCAGATCTTAACATCTTCTAATATCTTCTTTAATTTGTTTCTTCAAGGACTTGAAGTTCTTGTTGTACAGGTCTTACACTTGTTTAGTTAGAGTTGCCCTCAGGTGTTTTATATTATTTTTGTCTATTGTGAAGGGTTTTGTCTCCCTAATTTCTTTCTCAGCCCATTTACTTTTTGTGCAAAGAAGAGCTACCGATTTTTTTTTTTTTTTAGTTAATTTTGTATCCAGCCACCTTGCTGAAATAGTCTATCACCTGCAGGAGTTCTCTGATGGAATTTTTAGGGTCATTTACATATACTATCATATCGTCTGTGAATAGGAATAATTTAACTTCTTCCTTTCTGATTTGTATCCACTTGATCTCCTTTAGTTGTCTTATTGCTCTGGCTAGAACTTAAGTACTATTTTGAAAAGGTATGGGGAGAGTGGTCATCCTTGTCTTGTCCCTGATTTTAGGGGAAATGTTTTAAGTTTCTCTCCATTTAATTTGATGTTGGCTACTGGTTTGTTGTATATAGCCTTCATTATTTCTAGGTATGGAACTTGTATGCCAGTTCTTTCCAAGACTTTTAGAATGAAGTGGTGTTGGACATTATCAAATGCTTTTTCTGCATCTAATGAGATGATCGTGTGGTTTTTTTTTCTTTCAGCTTGTTTATATGGTGAAATACATTTATGCTTTCTTGTATGTTGAATCAGCCCTGCATTCCTGGGATGATGCCTCCTTGATCATGGTGTGTGATACTCTTGATGTATTCTTCCATTTGGTTTACAAGTATTTTGTTGAGTATTTTAGCATCTATGTTCATGAGGGAAATTGGTCTGAAATTCTCTTTCTTTGTTGAATCTTTGTGTGGTTTAGGAATCAGGGTGACTCTGGCCTCATAGAATGAGTTTGGCAGTGTTCCTTCTGTTTCTATTTTGTGAAAGGATTCATCTTTGAAGATCTCGTAGAAATCTGTTCTGAAACCATCCAGCCCTGGGCTTTTTTGGTTGGGAGACTTTTCATGACTGTTTCTATTTCCTTAGGGGTTATAGGACTGTTTAATTTGTTAATCTGATCTTGATTCAACTTTTGTAGGTGGAATCTATCAAGAAAGTTGTCCATTTCACTTAGATTTGCAAATTTGTGGAATACAGGGTTTTGAAGTAAGACCTAAAGATTCTTTGGATTTCCTTGATTTCTGTTGTTATTTCTCCCTTTCATTTCTGATTTTTTTTTGACTTGGGTATTTTCCCTCTGCCTTTTAGTTAGCTTGGCTAAGGGTTTGTCTATTTTGTTGATTTTCTCAAAGAACCAACTCTTGGTTTTGTTAATTTTTTGTATTGTTCTTTGTTGGGGAAATGTCTAATACCATTGCTTCTGATAGCCTGATTTCAATGCTGAGATCTGGTTACTTCCCCTTCTGAGGCATTCTCTTGATTGGTTAATAAAAGTCGCTGGTAGCCAATTAGCTTGGAGAAAAGAGTATAAGAAGGTGGGACTTCATGAGATTAAAACAGGAATCCTGTGTTTTACACAGAGGATTAGAGAATTCCATCAGGAGACATGGAATCAGATAGGTGTGTCTGAGAACGCTGGAAGGTAATCCAGGCACATGACTGTTTGGGATTAGGTTATCCTGGTTAATTTAGAGTGGCTATTTGCGAGTCTGCCCAGCTAAAGGTTAAGTGTTGAAACATTAAAAGATCTTAGTGTATTTAATTATTTGAGAAAGGACTGTGGCAGCTTATAGGTCATCAGTCCAAGCAATCCATGGCCATCGGATTCCAAGACTCCTGGGAGAGGATAGTAACATCTGCTCCTGTGTCAAGCAATCCTTCTATTTCAATAACATTCATTTGTACTTTTAACTTTGGTCTCTTATCATTCACCATTGTTTGCCAATATACATGTTTTCCAGTACTCCCAAATGCTCCTGTTCTTTCTATTGGAGCAACCTTGCCCTTGATATAAGGTAACAACAGCAACAGAGCAATTCTATCCCCTGCATTAATTTTCATATCTTTCTTTACTGATACCATAATTTTAATTTCTTCCACTCAATCTCCATCTATAATATCTGGATGGCCATTAAATCATTGACAAGTTAATCCATTTTTCCAAAGATTAATCCTACTGTCCCTGATGATAAAGGACCATAAACATTACTGGTTAACTTAAAACATTCATCTATTTTGGATAATGTAATAGACTCATCTGTGGCCAGATCTAAAGCTGCATTGCCTTCAGTAGCATGCAAAAGTTTGCCAATAGTTCATTTTGTTTTTCCTCCTGACTGCTCATTTCCCTCTAGCTGACTGATGGACGATGGTTCATAGGTTTTGCTGCTGGGCCTTGAACCGGTAGGTGCCTCCCCTCCTTTCCCTGCAATGTGTTACCTTTGACATCCATTTTAGCTTTACAATCCCTGGACCAATGTTTACCTTTACAAAAACGAGCACAAAATCCTGGCAACTTTAACCTTCCCTTGTTACTAAAAGTTGTTGATTCCCTTTTAAGATCATGTTCTGCAGAGGCCAGGCACCTGTCGTTTCGAGTTCTGGAGGTTTCAGCCTTATGATATCTTTGTAAATGACCAAGTTCACCATTTTTAAAGCACTCATGGAGACCTCCAGCAACAGCTTGTGCTATAATATTAGTCTGATGCTCATGAAAACCAATAGCAGTTGTTTCTCTTATTCATTCATCTTTTGGGGCTCTTTGAGCTTTCAATGGTCTAATTACCCTTTGACATTCAGCATTCACATTTTCATATGCCAAGGCATTTATCAAGTCCTATCTGGCATCCGGGTTATCTATATATCTCTCCATAGCTGATGTCAATCTCCCTAAAAAGTCTGAGAAGCTTTTCTGAGGAATTTGTATTATCTTAGTAAATGAAGCAAATCTTTCCCCAGTCTTGGCAACCATATCCCAGGCTCTCAGAGCTGTAACACATCATTGTTCTATCACAACATCTTCAAATTGAGTCTGTAACCATATGTCAGCATATGGTCCATCACCAAGCATTTGATTGGTTGTGACATTTATTCCCATTGCTGTATTTTGTTACTCTAATTTTGTGGCCTCCTGTCTACACCATGACAACCATTGTAATTGCTGGCTACCTTCTAGCACAGGTGATATCAGTCCCTTCTAATCTTGGGGAAAGACTCTATTTTGTATAGCCCAATTATTTAATATTTGCTTAATGAATGATGAATGCATTCCATAAGTGACAATGAAATTCTTAAATCTTTTTAAGTCCTTCATAACCCCTGCTCTACAATCAATGTCTGTCAGAGAAATGGGGCCAAATGACTGAAGATCGATGCTGTAATGTATGGAGAGAAAATGAGAACTGTCTAGGCAGCCACTGGTATGTCGTTTCTTAGTTTGGGAAGCTGCAGGCCCTGTACTTCCTATAAAATCAGATATATTTGTCCCTCTCAGGTCTCTGAGGTGGTTGAAGAACAGATAGCTAGTCTCATAATTAAATTTTGAGTTGTTTAGGAGTCAAGAGAGTGTTATAGATCTAAGAAGATACTTTTAAAATTGTGTTGCAAGTTAGTATGAATGTTGAGTCAGATATAGACCTTTAAACTCATGGAGATGGTTAGAGAGTAGAATGTTAAAGTCAAGTACCAAATACATATGGACTGGACGTTGGGAATGTACGTTAAGCCATATAACCCTCTTAACTGTGGCCTAATTACCTCTGTTGCTTTGTATTGTATTTATTATTATAAGAGAAAGAACCATTTGTTGGACTGAAAGGGGAAACTGTAGGGGGAGATAAGATATACCTTAAACTTAAAAGAAAAAAAAAAGGGAAGAGGATGGGGGGTAGAGGGTGGGAGAGTGGGACTGGAGGGGGAATAGGGAGGGGACTGCGATTGAGATGTAACTTGAAGAAATGAAAAATAAAGGAAAAAAGAAAAGAAACATAACTGTAAAATCTGGTGGTGATTATGTAGTACCACACAGCTCCTCTGGGGGCTCACTTGGCTCCACATTAACACCATTTCCTACCTGGTTTTCTACTGGTACACACAGTGGCTGTGAAGACCTAGCTAGGAAAGAACATGGCATTTTCTCAGTTCCAGTCACCTGCCCTGGCAGATATTTCTTAAGCTCCTCAATCTACATTAATATACTTTTTCATTGTGTAACGAACTTCTTCCTTATGACAAAACAAAAAAAGAAAAAAGTAAACAGCATAAAACAACGAGTCTTATGGAAAACCAATATAGAGGTCAGCAGCAAACATTGACATATTGTCAACAATTGGCATCGTAGTTTCATAATCTGCATTTTTTTCTACAGTTTTCAAAATAAAATTACCTATAAAGCCTTGCCAACTTTGGGTAACACCTGAAACTGAAGTTTAACTATCAATTGTATTTATGAATAAGTATAAACTCCACCGGCCTAATCTTACAGTTTATACTTATTCATAAATACAATTGATAATTAAATTGGAGTTTCAGTTCTTTTTGTTTCTAGTTTGTTGATTTCAGCCCTAAGTTTGATGATTTCCTGCCATCTGTTCCTCTTGGGAGTGTTTGCTTCTTCTTCTTCTTCTTCTTCTTCTTCTTCTTCTTCTTCTTCTTCTTCTTCTTCTTCTTTTTTAGCTCTTCCAGTTCAGCTGTTAAGTTGCTAATATGAGCTTTCACAATTTTCTTTTTGAAGGCACTTAGTGCTATGAACTTTACACATATCATTGTGTCCCATAGATTTGGGTATGTTGTACCTACATTTTCATTGAGTGTTAGGAATCTTTGATTTCCTTCTTTATTTCTTCCCTGACTCAATAGTCATCGAGTAGACAGTTTTTTAATTTTCATGAATATGTAGGCAATTTGATTTTTCTGTTGTTGAATTCCAGCTTTAATCCATGATTCTCTGATAAAATACAAAGTGTTATTTCAATTTTCTTGTATCTGTTGAGGCTTACTTTGTGAACAACTAACTATATGGTCAATTTTGGAGAAGGTTTCATGAGGTGCTGAGAAGAAGGTATATTATTTTGAATTTAGGTGAAATATTCTATAGATATCTGTTAGGTCCATTTGGTTCATGAGCTCTGTTAGTCTCATTATTTCTCTGTTTTGTTTCTATCTTGATGACCTCTCCATTGGTATAAGTTGGGAGTTGATGTTGAGGGATATTAATGATCCTAGTTTGTTATTTCCTGCTATCTTAATGTAGGTAGTGGTGGTGCTTTGGGTGTTTCTTTTGGCTTAGCTGCAGTAGAGTTATGTGTTTCCTATGTTTTCTTGGCTGTAGTTACCTTCTCTCAGTTGAAAATTTCCTTCTAGGATCTTCTGTAGAGCTGGATTTGTGGGTAGATATTGTTTGAATTTGTTTTATCGTGGAATATCTTGTTTTCTCCATCTATAGTAATATGAAAGTTTTGCTGGATACAGTAATCTAAGCTGGCACCTGTGGTCTCTTAGGGCTTGTAGCACATCAGACCATGCCCTTCTGGCTTTTAAAGTTTCTGAGGAAAAGTAGGATGTAATTCTGATGGGTCTGCCATTTTAAGTTACTTGACCTTTTTCTCTTACAGCTTTTAATATTCTGTCTTTGTGCTGTATATTTGGAGTTTCAACTATTATGTGGCAGAAGGAATTTATTTTCTGGTCCAATCTGTTTGGGTTTCTGTCTGCTTCTTGGATATTTACTGGCAACTCTCTATTTAGGTTTGGGGAGTTTTCTTCTATGATTTTGTTGAAGATGTTTCCTGGACTTTGCAGTCGGGAGTCTTCTCCTTCATCTATGCCTATAATTCTTAGGTTCCATCTTTTCATTGAATCCTTCATTTCTTGGATGTTGTGAGTGAGTATTCTTTTAGATTTATCATTCTCTTTGGTTGTTGTATTGATTTCTTCAATTCAGTCTTGCTCGCCCGAGATTCGGTCTTCCATCTCTTGTATTCTATTGATGACACTCATGTCTGTAGTTCCTGCTCTCTTCTCTTGGTTTTCCACCTCCAGTATTGTCTCTGCTTGTGCTTTTCTTATTGTTAGCACTTCTAATTTCAAGTCTTGAACAGTTTTATATATTTCCTGTTCTAATTTGTTTGTCGTTGCCTGCAGTTCCTTCATAGTTTTCTCTCTTTCCCATTCTTGTTTGACTTGGAAGTCTTTAAAGGAATTCTCCATTGCTTTCATCTGGAGGATTGTGGCTTCTTTAGATTCTTTAAGGGATTTATTTTCTTCTTTTAATCCGCTATCATTTTCATAAGTATAGATTTGTCATCATATTCTTGTAGTTTAGCCATGGTCAGAGCTTGCTCTATTAGTATGGCTGTGTTTTGTTGTATTCGTATTTCCCTGACTTTTGTCAGTTCTGTTCTTTCGCTGGCCTTTTGTCATCTGGTGTTCCCTAATTGTTTGTTCCTGGGGTCTTCTAAATTTGGTGTCAAGGAAGGACCATTGGAGGCCTTATAATCTACTTGACCGGTACCTCTGCCCAGGCTGTATAGTCCTGTGTGGTCCTATGTATTCCTGTGCAGTTCTATGTAGTCCTGTGTGCAGCTTGGAGGGGCCGAGGGTGCTGGGCAGGTGGAGGAGGCAGAGGTCCAGAAGATGACGATTGGAGAGACCGCCCCCAGCTCAGAGAGTAGCCAGAATGGTCCCAAGGTGTTGGACAGGGCAGAGTGGTGGTGGGGGAGGGGGGAGGAAAAGGAGATCTACCCTCAGTGCTGGGGTTCAGGTAATGCAGGATCCTAAGGATGGAGCTGGATACTCCTGGGGATTGAGGCCTTGTCACTTTGGGGGGCAGGGAAGGTAGAGTGAAGCTTGGAGCACAGTTCTCAGCTCAGGCAAGCAGGCTCTGTGAGCAAGTTCTGGTCAAGCAGAGAATGTGGGGGCAGAGAAAGAGACATTCTACCTATGTATTCCTGAGAGTGAGAGGCCAGGAATCGGCTTTTTCTCTTATAACAACAAATACAATACTAAAAACGAGAATAAGTAAGCTACACTTATAATTATGAAAATTATAAGGCATAACACACATTCCCAATGTCCACTCCATATATATTGGGCAACTGATTTATCATTCTACTATGCATCCATCTCCATGAGTTTAAAGTTCTATATCCAACTCAGCTTCCATCCTAAAGTGCACCATCAACTTAAAAACATCTTCTTAGCTCCAGAACTCCCTCTTAATTCCTAAACAACTCATTGCTTAGTCAAGTTTTAATGGACACCTTGGTGGAGCCCGTCCTCTTTTAAAGAGGACATAGAAGGAATGTATGAGCAAGTATCTTTCATATAAGATTATGTACTTTGAAAATATACCCATGACTGGCATTAATGGGTCAGATAGTAGTTCTTTTTAAAAATATTTTCAGAAATCTCCCATTGATGTTTATAAAGGCTATAGCAGTTTACAGTTCCACCAGCATTGAATAAGGGTTCAATTATCTCCACAACCTTGATAGCTAGCATTTGTTTTCTTGATGATAGCTATACTACATAGAATGAGACAGCATCTCAAAGTAGATCAATTTGAATTTCCCTATTTTAAATGACTCAAATATACTGACCAACTCTTCAGATAGCAGTGTGTATCTTTTTTCTTTTCTTCATGCATGAAATATTTAGCTAGCTTTGCTTAGCTGTGGTAATTTTTACCATTATTTCCATTCTGGACAACAAGTGAAACTATAGTGCGCTTCTAATTTGTGGAGAAGGGTTTATTTTTGCCTCAGGGTTGGAATATGAGTAACTGTCTGTTCTCCTCATAGATCTCACATTGTTGTACAGACCTGGTGTCCTATTTATTACCTTTGAGATACTTGATGATTCTCAGCATTGTGTGCTTTCTGAACCCCCCCCCCCAGGAAAATGTAAGCTTTACAAGCAAGAGGCTGGGAAGGACTCGTGTTGTTTATACATCAGTGAAGAAATCATCAGATATTTACTGATCACATAAGCTATAAGACTGAAGAGTAAGCACGTGCACACATCTTCATTTCTACTCCTTTGTTTGTCTCTAATCCATACATGGAGACACAGTATCACTGCTGTGTCTCCTCAATTACAATAGGAAACACCTTCAATTATTGTAGTTATTGAAACTGATAAAAGACTGACAGAATCAAACCTTTGTGTGTTTCAGAACACACAAGTACAGAACCAAACAATAAAGTAGTATGATTCATGTTTCTGAGATATGTCTTTTATTCCCAAGATCTCATAAGTATCAAAGCTAATATTGCTTATTGAAAAATAGCAGTTGCCTCTCTATTGTTTGCCTGTCTCTTTTTTCTTTCCTGTTGGCTTTAGTAACCTGAGGTTGCAATACTAAATTAGGATAACACTTTAGATTTTATTTTGCTTTCTAAATGAAGACCTGAGGACCTTATTCATAATCAGCTTAATTGGTCACAGTTCTTTGAGCAAAAGCAGCAATACTAGTTAATTAAAAATAGAAATATACTCATGGATTGTTGTCATTACACAAATGTTCATTTTTATCTAACAAACTGGAAATTATGCTATTATAATTCAGACCATTATTGTAAAATTCATGAAACCAAATCAGAACACAGAATATTAGAAAGCTATATTAAGGAGCAAAAGTAATTTTGAAAATAATGTTCACTGAGTTAATTTTGTTCTGATATGTTTTACATTGTATTGATTTGCAGCAGTAGAAAGTGGTATGGATCTGGGTCTTTGTACTGAATGATACTTCATAATATTTTTTGGTAAGTTTCAAATACACAAATAATATGATCAATTATATAGTAGTTATATGCTATCATGAACTGTACTGGCTTTATACATTCTCAGATTATGGCAACCTTTTGATTCTAAATTTCTTATGTGACAGGTGTTAACTATTCACCAAGCTTATTATTTCTTAATTGTATACAGAAAAAATGCATTTTGGGACATCTTTATCAGTTGGTTGTATCCAAATGACTGAATTTTCAAGATGAGATGGGGGTAGAAGGAATAAGCATTGAAATCCATTCTACCTGCAAAATGACCTCCCCATCAGCACACATACTCCGACTTGTTCTTTTCCCTTCTGCAGACTCATTTGTGCAAACAAAGCAAGCAATTTAACCCTATAATAAACATAACAATTAGATAAAGAAAAATGAAACATCTATATTTCATCTTTAGGATATAGAAAACAAACTTATGCTGTGTGACTGGAAAGATGGACCTGAGAGTTCAGAACATAATCCCCATGTCTAGTAACTGACAAACACCTGTTATTTCAGTTCCAAATCTTCTTACCTGTACACAAGTGCCCTCACATATACAATCCCTATACTTACAGACATATGCATACACATAAATAAAAACAAAACAATATTTTGGGGCTGGAGAAAGTCAACAGTAAAGAGCACTTACTGCTTTTATAGGGACCAGGGTTCTGTTCCCAGAACCCTCAAGGAAGCTCACAATGAGCTGTACATCCAGTTCAGGAAGAAGATTTTTCTTTCTTTCTTTCTTTCTTTCTTTCTTTCTTTCTTTCTTTCTTTCTATATTTATTTATTTCTGTGACTTTTGTTTGAGACAGAGAAGCATACTCAAGGCTTCAGGCAAAAAGAATGCTCTTCTGGCCTCTGTGAGAACCTGATGCACATGTGGGACACATATACACACAGACAAACATTCATACAAATACACACCCACCCTCTCTCTCTCTCTCTCATATATATATATATATATATATATATATATATGTTTTGGTTTGTTTTTGGAAGAGAGAGAGAGAAAAAGAACATAAAATTGGGGAGTAGGGATATTGGGAGCTGGGAGTATCTGGGAGGATTTGAGGAACATGATCAAAATATATTGTAGGAAAAAATAATAACATTATAAAAATGGTTTTAATATTAGAATATAAATTAGTACTGTAGTACACCACTATATATGTCTTATTTTTCATAAATGTATACATAATTATTAAATTATGAGGACTATGTGTATGTTTCCTCTGTAATAATTTTCAGAAATATAACAAATAAAATCAAATTAAATGCCAGGAATACTATAGCTGGGTCGTGAGGTAGAACTACTCCCAATATTCAGAGATATCATCAGAAAAAGGGCATTGACTCAACCATGTTCTCAGCAGCCTTATTTGTAATAGCCAAAAACTGGGAACAACCCAGATGTCCTTTAACCAAAGATAAAGAAATTGTGGTAGATTCATTTACACAATTGAACACTACTAGGATATTAAAAACAAGGAAATAATGCAATTTGCAGACAAATAGAAGAGATAATCCTGAGTGAAGTAACCCAGAAAGACACACATGATATGTACTCACTTATAAGTGGATATTAGCCATTAGTACAGGATAACCACACTACAATCCACAGACCCAAAGAAGCTAAGTAATTAGGAAGGCCTAAGGGAATATGTCTGAATCTTACTCAGAAGGGGAGGGATGCAGAATAGACAATTGAGACGGATGAAGAAAGGAAACCGGGTAGAAGAGGGAGAGAGAAGGGAAAGGAGAGAGGGGATCAGTAGTGGGGAGAGGTTGGAGAGACTAGTGGTGAGAGTGTTGGGAAAGAGATGGGATATGGGGAGAATGGGGACATATCTGAGACAACTGGAGATCAGAGACAGAGTAGGTACCTGGGAGGATATAAGTATGACTCTAGTTGAGACTCTATCAGTGGAAGATACGGAGACTGAAGAGTAATCCCTCTATCCAGGTAGGACTTCTAGTGGAGGAAAGAGATCACCAATACACCCCCAAAACCTTCAAATCAAAAGCTGCAAAATATACAACATATGCAGGTATAAAGATAGAGGAGAGATTGAGGGAATGTCCAACCATTGAATGGCCCAACCTGAGACCTACTCCAAGGGTGATAACCAACCATTTTTTATTATTAATTATACTCTGGTATGCTTACAGAGAGAAGCATAACACAATTGACATAAGCTCCATTAAGCTGTAGACCCAAAAAGATGCTGAGACTCACTGCCAAATATTAAGCAAGAGCATGGGGTGGAAGAGAGGCAAGGAAGATAGATGGACCAGGAAGTACAAGAATTCTACAAGAAGACCAACAAAGTCAATTAACCTAGGCTCATGGGGGTTCACAAAAATTAAAGCACAATCAAAGTATACATGTGTACGGGACCTAGGTCCCCTACACATGTGTAACCAATGGGCAGCTTAATTATCATGTGGGTGCCCTAGCAAATAGAGCAGGGCTGTCTCTGATATGAAGTCTATGGACTTTTTTTTTTTTTTTTTTTTGCTCCCTGATAATATGACTATGGTGCCTGGTCTCAGTAGAAGAGGAGGCACTCAATGCTGATGTGATTCTGCATGCTGGGGTGGGATGATATGGCGCACGACGAGGCTCCCCTTTTCTGAGAGAAGGGGAGGGGTGATGGAGGAAAAGGGCAAGAGGGTGGGAACCTGAGGAGTGGAGGTAGGGAGGAAAGGGGCTAAGACTGGGATGTAAAAAAAAAAAAAAGAGGCTTTTATTGAACTAAAAGGAGATGTAGGGGAGAAAAGATACACCTTAATTTAAAAAATGAAACAGGGAGAGGGGAAAAGAGTAGGAGGGTAGGACCAGGAGGGGAGGAGGAGGGGATCTATGCTTGAGATGTAACTTGAAGAAATAAATTAATGTTGAAAAAACAAGGAAATGATTATAATAGATTTCTCTCTCACAAAGATATAGTGCTTTAAAATTATTTGAAGTTTTGAGGAATTATCATTTTTTCATTATAATTTTTAAACTATTAAAAATCTAACTAAATTAAAAAAATTCAAAATTATTATTATAGTCATTATTCTTAAAAATATTTTGCCTTGTCTTATTGTATGTTATTTTGTCACATTTGTTTGTTTTCTTGGAAGCCTGCTACTTTCTAAAGGGAAACAGAGTGAGAATCGATATGGGGGAAAGGGCAGGTGGATTTGGAGGTGGGAGGAGTGGAAGAAAGGTAAACTGTGGTCAAGATACATTTTAGGAGAGAAGAATCTATTTTAATTTTTTTTTACATTTGCATGTTTTTTATGTTTATTTATTAATTCAGGTTGCATCTACATTATTGTACCCTCTTTAAACCCATCCCACTCCCACCCTCCTACCTTCTAACCCCTATCCCTTCCATCCAAATCCTGCAGAGTGGAGTGTCCCTACATATAAGTCCCCCACCCCAGTTTAGCAGTCATATTAGGGCCAAGAACCTCCTCATACACTGGGCGCCTACAAGGCAGCACCACGAGGGCAATGTGTCTCATGGACAGGGAAAAAAGTCTATGTTCCTATTCCCTTTGGTGCATTGGTTATAGTATAGTTATCCTGTACTATATGGCTAAAATCTGATTATAAGTGAATAGATGCCATCTGCATCCTTCTGAGCTTGGGTTGGCTCACTCAGGATGAGCTCCTCTAGTTCCATCCATTTGGCTGCAAATTGCATGATTTTGTTGTTTCTGATGGCTGAGTAGTATTTCACTGTGTGGATGTAACACAGTTTTTCAATCCATTCCTCGATTGAGGGACATCTAGGTTGTTTCCATTTTCTGGCTATTACAAATAAGGGTGCTATGAACATAGGCAAGGAAACATCCTTGTTGTTTGGTGAGGAATCCTTTGGATGTATGTCCAGAAGTGGTATGGCTGGGTCTTGAGGTGGAGCTATTTCAAGTTTTCTAAGATATCTCCAGACTGATTTCCATAGTGGTTGTTCAAGCTTGAACTCCCACCAGTAACGGAGGAGGGTTCCCCTTTCTCCATAACCTCACCAGCTGTGCTGTCATTTGAGTTTTTGATCTTAGCCATTCCTAAAGATGTGAGATGGAATCTCAGAGTCATCTTGAGTTGCCTTTCTTTAATGATTAAATGTTGACCATTTCTTCAAGTGTTTCTCAGCCATTAGGGATTTCTCCTTTGTGAATTCTCTGTTTAGCTCTGTTCCCCATTTTTTGATTTTCCCTTTTTAAAAAAGAATTTTTCTTTTCACTCTTAAGAAAAAGAGATACAGAAGAATGACTCACTAGGGGCGGGCCAAGATGGCGGTGACCTACACTGACGCATTTTGAACACGGGGAAAAAAGAGCCATAAAAAACACAGAGTTATTGGGCACTGTGCAAAAACCAGAGGGGCAAGACCCCCCGCCCCCGGGAACACTCACAGCTCCCAAGGGACTGTTAAAAGTCCCAGGGCAAGGCTCTCCCCTTCTCTCACAGCCACTAAACCCGGGATTCGGGAACTCCCATTTGGAGAGGCGCCTGGTAAGATCGATCCCAACTTACAGCAGGCAGAATCAGGGTCCACTTGGCCAAGATCGCTGGCCTACTGGGCTCCCCACACATCAGGTTGCACTTATACCCACTTAAAAAACTTTGCAAGATAGTGGAAGGCTTAGCAAGGAACAAAGAGGGGGCTCAGCAGGTGATCCGCAGCCGCTCGTGAAGAAGAGGGCGGGAGGTTCCGAGAGAGCGCGGGAAGCTGGGAACACAAAGGTGGGCAGGAGGGGCCGAATCCCGCACACTGACGGTTGCGCAGCTGGGGTGTGAGCACGGCTGGCAGGGACAAATCCCCGCAAACCCGCGGCAGGTCATCTGGGGAGAGAGACAGGCGTGGGCGGGGCCAGGGATCAGTGCACCCACGGCTGAGCTGCTGGGACGAGAGGTCCACTCAGGCAGCCAGAGGATCCGGGGCTTGGGGTACCCACGGGACCCTTGGCAGTGCAGACAGGAAGGGAATCAGGCACAGAGTCCAGCCCTGTGGCAGGAAGCCTAGAGAGAAACCAGAAATCGGGTCCATAGCTGTATCCTGGAAAATCCAGACATATTAGGTGTGGAGCCATACCCTGTCAGCCTCCGTGAAGACAAACAAAGCCCACAGAATCTGTGCCTGTGCAAACAGGCCCATACCATCAGAACCATTACAGGCTGATAACTCAGAGTCCAACATAGGGAAGTCTGAATTAGGAGCAGTGAAACAATCCTGGTCCACTACTCACAACCTGGGAATAGGCTGCACCAGCTCACAGTGCCTCAGGCGATTAAAAACACAGTGACCTTGAAATCCCCCTGTAAGCAACGACAGATAGCCAAGAAACTTGTCCCCTGCACCAAATCATCCACTGTGGTTCTAAGCACAGAAAAGAGACAGCTAAATGCATCCAATGGCGAAAGCTCAAAAAAAAAATTAGAAATCAAGGAATTATGACTCCAACAAAGCAGAATCATCCTAGCTCATCCAATTCGGATGACCACACACCAAGAGAAACACATGAAAACATTGACAATTCTGCATTATGGAAAGTGATAGAGTCCCTGCAAGAAGAACTTAAATCTATGAAGGAATTCAAAGAAGCCACAACTCTACAAATCAAAACAAGGAACAACACCATTAAAGAGCTCCAAGCCAACGTGACAGTGCTTGAACAGGAAAAGGAAAAAGCCATGAAAGATTTTCATACAAAAACAAGCAAGCTGGAGAAGGAAATGTATAAAACGAACAAGACCATATAAGACATGAAAATAGAAATAGAAACAATAAAGAAAACACAGTCAGAGTTAAAAAAGGAAGTGGAGAACCAAGGGAAGAGAACAGGAACTACGGATGTGAGTATCAAAAATAGGATGCAAGAGATGGAAGACAGGATCTCAGGCATGGAAGATTCAGTGGAAGAAATCAGTACAACATCCAAAGAAAATGAGAAGGCTAAAAAATCTCTCACCCACAACATCCAAGAAATCAAGGACTCAATGAAAAGACAGAACCTAAGAATTATAGGTATAGAGGAAAGAGAGGACTCCCGACTCCAAGGTCCAAGAAATATCTTCAACAAAATCATAGAGGAAAACTTCCCAAACCTGAAAAAAGAGATGCCAATAAAAATCCAAGAGGCTTACAGAACACCAAACAGATTAGACCAGAAAAGAAACTCCTCTCGCCACATAATAATTGAAACTCCAAATGTACAGAACAAAGAAAAAATATTAAAAGCTGTAAGAGAAAAAGGTCAAGTCACATACAATGGCAGACCCATCAGAATTACACCTGACTTCTCCCCAGAAACGTTAAAAGCTAGAAGGGCCTGGTCAGATATACTGCAAGTCCTGAGAGATCATAGGTGCCCAGCCAGACTACTTTACCCAGCAAAACTCTCTATCAACATAGATGGAGAAAACAAGATATTCCATGACAAAATCAAATTTAAACAATATCTACCCACAAACCCAGCCCTACAGAAAATTCTAGAAGGAAAATCCCAACCCAGAGAAGAAAACTCCACCCAAGAAAACAAAGGGAATAGAAAACCCCTCAGCAACTAAACCAAAAGAGGCACAGGACCACCACCTATACCAAACTAATGGGAAATAACAACCCCAGGTCACTAATATCCATCAACATCAATGGACTCAACTCCCCAATAAAAAGACATAGGTTTACAGAGTGGATCCGCAAGCAAGACCCTTCCTTATACTGTATACAAGAGACACATCTAACTACGAAAGATAGACACTGCCTCAGAGTAAAGGGCTGGGAAAAGGTTTTCCAAGCAAATGGACCCAGGAAGCAAGCTGGAGTAGCCATCCTAATATCAAACAAAACAGACTTCCAACTGAAGTTAATGAAGAAAGACAAAGAAGGGCACTATATACTCATTAAAGGGAATATTCATCAAGAGGAAATCTCAATACTGAACATCTATGCCCCAAATACAAAGGCACCTACTTTCGTAAAAGAAACACTTCTAAAACTTAAAGCGCACGTCAATCACAACACATTAGTAGTGGGAGACTTCAACACCCCACTCACAGCAAAGGACAGATCATCAAGACAGAAGACAAACAGAGAAATATTGAGTCTAACAGAGATCATGAAACAAATGGACCTAACAGATATCTACAGAACGTTTCACCCAAACACAAAAGAATACACCTTTTTTCTCAGCACCCCACGGAACCTTCTCCAAAATTGACCACATAATTGGTCACAAGGATAGTCTCAATAGATACACGAAAATTGATATAACACCTTGTATCTTATCAGACCACCACGGAATAAAGTTGGTCTTCAACAGCAAAAGAATCAACAGAAAGCCTACACACACATGGAAATTGAACAGCTCCTTACTGGATGACCACTGGGTCAGGGAAGAAATAAGGAAGGAAATCAAAGACTTCTTAAAATCCAACGACAATGAAGACACAACATATCCAAACCTATGTGATACATTGAAAGCTGTGCTACGAGGAAAGTTCATAGCACTAAGTGCTTTCAAAAGAAAATTGTGACAGCTCATATTAGTGAACGAACAGCTAAGCTGGGTGAATTGGAAAAAAAAGAAACAAACACTCCCAAGAAGAGCAGAAGACAGGAAATCATCAAGCTTAGAGCTGAAATCAACAACTTAGAATCAAAAAGAACTATACAAAGAATCAATGAAACCAAGAGTTGGTTCTTTGAGAAAATCAACAAAATAGAAAGACCCCTAGCCAAATTAACTAAAAGGCAAAGGGAAAGAACACAAATCAACAAAATCAGAAATGAAAAGGGAGAAATAACAACAGACATTGAGGAGATCCAGAAAATATTCGGGCATTACTTTAAAAATCTATATTCCACTAAATTTGAAAACCTAAGCGAAATGGACAATTTTCTCGATAAATTCCACCTACCAAAACTAAATCAAAATCAGATTAACAGCTTAAACAGCCCAATAACACCTAAGGAAATAGAAACAGTCATTAATAATCTCCCAACCAAAAAAAGCCCAGGGCCAGATGGCTTTAGCACGGAATTCTACCGGACCTTCAAAGAGGAACTAACACCATTACTGTTCAAACTCTTCCACCACATAGAAACAGAAAGATCACTGCCAAACTCATTCTATGAGGCCACTGTCATTCTGATTCCTAAACCACACAAAGACCCAACAAAAAAAGAGAACTTCAGACCAATCTCCCTCGTGAACATAGATGCAAAAATACTCAATAAAATAATAGCAAACCAAATTCAAGAACACATCAAAAGTATCATACACCATGATCAAGTAGGCTTCATCCCTGGAATGCAGGGATGGTTCAATATACGAAAGTCTATCAACGTAATTCACCACATAAACAAGATGAAAGAAAAAAACCACATGATAATCTCGCTAGATGCAGAAAAAGCATTTGACAAAATCCAACACCCCTTCATGCTAAAAGTTCTGGAGAGAACAGGCATACAAGGACCATACCTAGAAATAATAAAGGCAATATACAGCAAGCCAGTAGCCAACATCAAATTAAATGGAGAGAAGCTTGAAGCATTTCCTCTAAACTCAGG
>CAJQZJ010004752.1:6204965-6224935 GCA_907164525.1 Lophiomys imhausi
TTAACTCTCATAAATGTGGCATATTTAATTCTGCTGTTTTGTATAGAATTTACTGTTACAAGAGAAAGAACCATTTGTTGGATTGAAAAGGGAAGCTGTTGCGGGGGAGGAGGGTGGAAGGGTGGGACAGGAAGGGGGAATTTGGAAGGGTTTGTGACTGAGATGTAACTTGAAGAAAAAAATAAAGTACTTATATAAAAAATAAAAAATAAAAATTAAAAAAAATAAAATAAAATACTTTTACTAATTCTTTAAGAAATTCCCTGTTATCTGCAGGGGGTGAAGAGTCCATAACAGGATTCCTGCAACAAAATACATCCATTTAAAATCAATAAGTGTAGACGACGGTAAACTCCATTTATCAGCTGCCACAAAGCATATCACAGAATCAGTGACTGAATTCAGAAACCACCCCTTGAAGACAAGAACACATGAGCAAACTCTGACTTGTTATTAAACTCCAGTGACTGATAATTTAAATATCAAGCAGCTGCGCCTTCATGAGGCTTCTTTCCAGCACCAGCGAGGACTGGTCCCATAGCACCATTTTGATGTGTGTGTCACTGCATAATAGTGTGAGTGTACACTACGCACTCATGCCTGCATGTGGAAAGGGTGTGCATGTGTGTGTGAGTGTGCACTGTCTAAGGGTGTGTGTGTGAATGTGTGTGGGTGTAGTGTGTTAAAGAACAGCCAGGTGAAATAGTATTAAGGTCCATAACTTTACAATAAACATGGAATGAAAGAGAAAAAAAATTCCCTCAATTTAATTTGATGATGTTCACCTCCTTCAGTCGTTCAGCCACCTCTTCAAAGATCCAACCAAAAATACATAATCACCCTTCACCTTGCACTGTCCTTTTATATTTTATATTGACACCTAGGGTGTCAGATATAAATTGCCCAGACTCTTGGTTTCTTCCCTGAATCTTCACATACCTCACAGAAATCATATTCTAAAGAAAACCAGCTGTTACTTTCCCAAGAGGTATGAAACACTACTCCTTGGGGATTTCATCCCCACATCACCTTACACTGAGATTTCGCCAGACCATGAGACTGCTGTTACAGTTCCTGAGAGCTTCTATGTATAAGTGTCCTGTTGTGTCTGGGAAATATTGTTTGCTATGCTCATGTACCAACTATGACTCCTGCAATCTTATGATGTCTGAACCTTGCAGGGAAGGAGTATAATATGAATGACCCAGTTAGGGATGAAAACTGCACACTTTTTTTTCCTTAGGCATCCTGCCCAATGAGTTTCTGTGTTAACTGCCACCTACTATAAGAAGTTCCTTTGATGAGAACTGAGAGATGTACTAATCTATAGCTATAGTCATAAGTCATTAGGAGTGAGTATATTTGTTTGTTTATTATTTATTTTTGTATATATGTATGTATTTATTTATTTGTTTATTATTTGTTTGTTTGTTTGTTTGTTTTTAGTTTCTCTGTGTAGCCCTGGTTATTCTGGAACTCACTTTGTAGACCATTCCCTGGAGAGGGCAAAGATTTAACTTGAATAAATAAATAAATGTTGGGAAAAAAATCAGCCCTTTCCCCCTTTCTCTAAACAGTTATTTTAATGATGGCAAATATACTCATCCTCTATTATTACCTTTCTCTTTTCTAGAGATGTTTTATTTATTTATTTTTTGTTTTGTTTTGTTTTTTCTTGAGGTGACAGTCTGCAGTTAGCCTATCTGCTTCCCTGGTTCAATTTACATATCCATAACAGTTCCATTCCTCCACCCATCCCATGCCCACCCTCCAACCCACCTACCCTCTCTCCCTTCTCCCACCTATCCTATTCCTTCTGTATGGGGTGCCTTGCATATCAACCCCCTTCATTTTAGCAGCCATATGAGGGCTAAGAGCTTCCTCTTGCACTAGGGGCCTACATAGCAGCTCCACTAGGGCAAAGTGGCCCACAAACAAGTAACAAAGACTATATTCCTGCTCCTTTCAGTTTGTTGGTTTTATGATAGTTATCCTGTTCTATATAGCCAGTTACAAGTGAGCGAATAGGTACCATGTGCATCCTTGTGAGTCTGGGTTAGCTCACTCAGGATGAGCTTCTCTAATTCCATCCATTTGACAAGCAAATTGCATGATTTCATTGTTTCTGATGGCTGAGTAATTCAAAAGAATACATTAGCTCTAAATTAATTATTTTTTATTCTTTTTGCTCCCATTTCATGAGAAAAGTAACTTTTAAATGACCAGTGTACCCTCTTTTTTCCCCTGTGATAAGAAAACTAAAACATACTTAGCCCTTGACTATATACTTTATTTTGCAGAGTGAAGCAAATTGACTGATTCTAGAATGAAAACCCATTATTATTACTCAGTTGTGATTCTGTTTTCGTATAATGCATATATTCAATTTCTTATTTTTTTATTGACCCCGTAGTGGCAGTTAGATTAGGGAAATACCTCTATCTGCATCCTGCCATTATAAAATCCTTTACATCTGGACTTTAATACAATTAATTAAAATTACTCTTTGACAATTTCATGCATGTTTAAAAAATTCTGATTGCTTTCATGTTACAGTTTTAAGAAACTCCTCCTAACCCCTTCCAAACTCCTGTCTCTTCATCACCTTTCCTATATTCATACCATATTTATGTATTATATACATCCATCAAGTCCCCTCCCTCCACCCTCCTTATAAATATAAATATATATATATATATGTATATATATATTTAATTTTTAGGTGACCCTATGAGTTTACCTAGGATCTTCTTTGTGATCATGGATTTCAAACAACCTATTAGTGCTGGTAATCTCACCAGTGTTGCACAACTGAGAATAATTCTTCCAGAATCTATTAGTAACTAATAGTTTACCAGAGAGGAAGGAACAGAAACCCATGAGCCTCTCTTCCATTCATGAATGGTTAGTGTTAGAAGGTTCTACAGAGACTACTGAAAGACAAAGGCATCAATGGTCTAACTCACATGTAACCTTTGTGAATTATAAAATCAACCTTACAACCAAATTATTTGTGCATGTATAATAGTGGTATGACTATTTTCCCTTGCAGCTTTTAATATTCTATCTTTGTTCTGTACATCTAATATTTTAATTTCTATGTTCCAAGTCTTCCTTTTCTGGTCCAGTCAATTGACTACTGTTCTTTATGCTTCTTGTACTTTGATAGATATCTCCTTCTTTACATTAGGTAAATTTTCTTCTATGATTGTGTTAATATGTTTTATATGTTAATAATGTTTTGTATGACTTTGAACTGGTTTTCTTTTCCTTCCTCTTTGTTATTTTTAGATGTGGTCTTTTCCTATTGTCCCAGATTTCCTATATGTTTGCCAAGAGTTTTTGTTTGTTTTTGTTTTTGTTTTCTGTTTGTTTGTTTTTAGATTTAACATTTTCTTTGTCCAGGATATCTATTTCTTCTATAATGTTTTCAATGCCTGAGATTCTCTCCTACATCTCTTGTACTGTGTTGGTGAAGCTTGCCTCTGGGTTTCCTGTTTTAGTTCCTAAATTTTTCTTCCAGATTTCCCTCAGTTTGTGTTTTCTTTTTTGATTCTATCCCCACTGTCAAGTCTTAAATAGTTTTAATCCTTTTCTTTCACTGTTTGTAAGTGTTCTTACAGATTTCATTAAGGCATTCATTCATTTTCTATTTAAGGACCTGGCTGTTCTTGTTTCTCTGCTGTGTTTTTATGCTAGTGTCTTGGCATCTGGGATTGAGAAGATTGTAATTCTAGGTGTCAATATCTGATCTTTCTTGGGTGGGTGTTCGTTTGTTTCTGATTCCTCTTTGTTTCTTAGGAGAATGACATGGCTGTGGACTGTCTGTAGGAATATGCTGGGGTCTTCATAGTTCTCTCTAAATGTGTTGATGCCTCAGAAGGATGAGTAAAAGGCAGTATTCACATGATGTTTTAGAGGCTGAAGTGTTAAAGAACACATGACATAAACTAAAATAGTTTTGGATATATGGCTTTGATCATAGTTATGTGAGATGTGGGATATATACCTACCAAATTTTAGAATACAATTTGATACATTTATACATATATATTATCTCAAGCCATCTCTAAATTAAACATTACATTAATTTACATAAAAATAACATTAAATCTGGTAAATTCAGTTATTGCACATTTAGAATAAAGCTGCCCTTAATGTATTTCACACATACAAAATAATGTGGATTATTAATTTATCCAATGATATTACAAAAAGATCATACAGCTTAGATTATTTAGGATTTTGTTATTACCAAAAGTAAAGAGGGGCTAATTAAAGCTCTGAGTATACAGAAAATGTGACAAGCAGTGATTAGGTAAATTTTACCTTATAGTTAATAAATTTTTGCAATAATTAATATTTTTAATTTTTGAAATTAAAAATAACTATGTCATTTCTCTTTCCCTTTCTACCCTTCATTGCCTGATAGGCACAACCCCTTGTGATCTCCAGAATTCATAAACTCTTTTATTTTATTCTTGTTAAATAAACACATATGTATACATAGTCTTCAAAACATAAATAAAGCCTATTCACTACATATGTTACCTGCTTGTGAATGATTATCAACACTTTTAATTTACTTGTATTTATTTCATGGTGTCAAAAATGACAGCAAATTAGCTAATGAGAAATTGATACAATTGCTAGTATTTCCTAATTTTACCAAAAAATTTTGTTCTGCAAATATATGAACTAATTTAAAATAATTGCATATTGTCTTTTGTAAAGTTATTTTCATCTTTTTTCCATGTTCTTTACCTTTTATAACTATTTGTGTAAATTAAAATTTGTTATAAATCTATTAAAGTTGTGATTAATAAATACTATAATTAATAGCACATTTCGGGATTGTTAAAATATATGAGCATATTTGAATTCAACACCAATTGTTTTGAAGGAAGGCATAACATCACATTAAAACTGATAATGCATTTATAGCACAAAACATTACAGATCAAAAGTTCATTAATTATATTTCCCCATATAAAATTATTTGCATTAATTGAATGGATATTTGAGGTGAAATACAATGCTTCAAATAAATATGATTGATTTTAAGTCCATATGGGTTTATATATCATTAGATTCATTTTAAAGGTTAATTCTCCAATAATTTTAAAAGACCATTTTATATATATATATATAATATGCATAAAAATTATATAATTTAAACCATTTGTATGTAACACAAAATTATATGTGCCATCTTAAATTTATGTGGGATTCTATATTTTTAGAAATTATCTAGTGAAAGTAAGCCAGTATTTCAAACACTGTTTTGGGGGACATAAATTATAACTTAAAGACTTACTTAATTTTGTAAGCAATTTTGTGCATAAAAATTTGTAAATAAAAATGACTTTAGATATTATTATACTGTTATTAAAATAATATATGAAAAGAGGTATGTAATACTGAAAATTTTTAAAAAGAAACATTTCTATGAACAATTAAAATTGAGTAAAAATACAATATGTTTAAGTCATAGGCAATATGTTTTCACAAGACTAGAGTATATATTTTTAATACTGACATAATGAATTTTCCATAGATTGGTATATGTACTTTGTTCTGTATTAACAATTTGCAAACAAGAATGTTTTTGCTGTTATTTTTGACAAATAGAAAATGTTAAATTACATTCTTTGTGCACTTGATTTAAATACTACGTGCTTCTTTGATTAAGAGAATAAGAATCCGGTTATTAAGTTTTGTTGAAATAGAGTACTCTCTAAGAGTTAGCATCCTGTCAAAGCAAAAATAAGTGAAGTAGAATCTGCAGTGGCCTATGTTGATCCAATTTGAAATGATCATCTTAGGCTGAGGTGATTCATGCAGATCGTTGGGTTTTATAGTACTTGTAAATAGAAGGAAATCACCTGAAAATATTCCATATACCATTTTCTGTACTTGATGCAAATAATGCCATAAATTTCTAACTAAAATATGATTTGCTATGAAGTTTAGAGCCAACAAAGAAAAACAATTAAAACATTACAGTCTACCTTCAATAAAAGTCTTTTCTATTCTACAGACTACACAAGAGTATGGTAAAGTCTGGGACACCAATTTAAGTTGTTATGCCTTTGAAATACTTTAAACTTTGAAATGTATTAAACACATTCTTGTGCAGAGTCCTTTACACTTGAATGATGATATGACCTTTATTTTTTTAACATTTATTTATTTCTTCAAGTTACATCTCAATCATAGACCCCTCCTTCCTTCCCCTCCCATCACCACCTCACTATATGTTTTTTAAATTTAATGTGTATATTTGTGCTCCCGCAACAGCTCCCCCTTTTAGTCCAATAAGAAGCTGTTTTTATAGCAGTAAATACAATACAAAGCAATAAGAATAATTAGGAAACAATTATGAAAATTATAAGGTATAACATACATTCCCAATGTCTAGTCCATACATATTTGGTAACTGCTATTAATATTCTCATATCAATCTGAATGAGTTTAAAGTTCTATACCTAACTCAGTTTCCACTCTAACTTGCATTACCAACTTAAAAACATCTTCTTAGACCTAGAATATCTTTTTAATTCCTAAACAACTTAAAATTTAACTGTGAGACTATACCTATCTAGTCTTCAACCACACCAGAGACCTGAGAAGGATAAATATACCTGAATAAACAGGAAGTGCAGAGCAAGCAGCTTCCAAAGCAAAGAAATGACAGACAACTGGCTACCTGGACAATTCCCAATTTCTATCAATACACTGGGGCATTTATCTTCAGCCTTTTGGCCCGTATCTCTTGACAGACATTGATTGTAGAGCAGGGGTTATGAAGGACTTGCCTACCCTATCTTGGCAGAGCTAGGCTGTTGACTTACTTGCTTCCAAGTTTTGGATATGACCTTTATTTATTTAATATTGTGCATAGATTATCTAATGTCTAAAGGTGTAGAAAGAACAAACTATTTCTCAGTAGAATGTGTAAGTATGTGTAAATTAACATCACCTGCATAGTTCCCCACATGTTGTTTTGTTTTGTTTTTGCTACTAGCATTATCCCAGAGATGTGATATTTGTCATTACTGATATATCTGGTCAATGATAAATAAAGTTCTAGAAAGTAAATTATGTTTTCAGTATTCATAATTTTGATGTGAAGCAAATAGCAAATATCCTGTCTCCAAATGAAAACCAACCGCACAAACAATATTCACAATTTCCTAAAAAAACAGGGATAGCTCGCTTAACTTGTACTTAATATGCTTATGTTAGTTGTGGTGATTCTGTATAGATTACATATATATTTACAAAATGATATTTGGACTTTTTTGTTTAATTTTTTGTTTGAGTTTTGCACAAAGAGTGTGGGTGTATTTAATCAGTGTTTGATTAATTTTCTTAGTTGTGTTCAAGATTGCAAAGTGAAACAAAAGCTATGTCAAGTTTGGTTGCAATGGGTGTAGGTGAAACTTTGAAGTTTTTATTTATTAGAGCATTTATATATATATATATATATATATATATATATAATGCACATACATATGTTATGTTGACGCATGAACATTTGCAAAAAATTTTCAAATTTTTAAGTTACATTCCAAATGAACAGTTTGAACAGTTATTGGATTAGGCTCAGGAGAACCAGCAGGAAATGAATTGTTTCCAGTTTGGGAATTATGACCTCATAGACTATATAGAGTGTTAAAATTCACATCTGCATACATAAGGTTTGACACAAATACATATGGCACATTTCTTGTCACTCCATGCATATATTGATGTAATAATATTTTAATTAGATAAAGAATAATAATTATATAATAGATTATCTAAATATGCTATCCTTATTATAAAAATAGAATAATATTCCATATTCTTTATTTTTCTGAATGAATGTTGTGTCTATTATTTCATTAAATTTAGTGATTTTCACATAACTTAAGAAAAGAGATTTTATATTTTAAAATGGATATTTCTAAGAGCCTGTTCACTCAAAGAAATAAGTAATTACTATTTCTTATTTATTTCCTTATAAGGAAATTATTATACATATAAATGTATGCTTAAATGTCACCATCCTAGCCAAAAGAATCTGTAATTTGACTAAAGCTTAGTAATAATTGAAGGCTTAAAAGAAAACTGCTAACAGGAAATTGAAAGATATGGAAAATTGAAATATATAACTTTAATTAAAAACAGGAAAGTAGACATAATATGGAACTTATTTTAACCTGTCTGAATGGCAGCATTAATTATATCCTCATAAAGTAATTTAGAAAATTAAGCTTAAGTGTCTCGAGTTTATGCAATTGACACATCTTTGTAAAGAAACAAATAAGAATGATAAATCCCTAAATGAACTTAAATAATCAGGTCAGGCATCATTTGCCAAACATATTTCTACAGCCCTTAACATAATCAAAAGTAGTGGAAAGAAGCATCTTGTGAGTGGAAAATTGCATAAAGTCTATATTCCAGGAAGACTCAAGGAGAAAATAAAATAAACAGAAAGGAAATCATCAAGTCTTTAATAGCTGGGAAAACTAATAACCCAAAGGTGCCCTTGTGACTCATTAGAGTAAATGAGAGGAAATGAAAACCTGTGTATAAATAGCCCAGTCAACATTTTGGATCCATGCAAACTGAAGCTACAGATAATATTATAACATGAACTTGCATAAAATCCTGACATTCCATTTTAGATCATAGTATCTTCAATTTTCTCACACCACTTATGCCTTGTCTCCCCTGAATCACTTGATAGTGACAACCAAGACAAGATGACAAAGAATCATCAGATCAACATTTACAGAACAAATACTCTCTAATCTTGTATTTTTCTAGACACCTGGTGTGTATGTTAATATTTCTGAAAGTTTGTTGGTTCACTTAGCAGCCTCCATTCCTGAATCTGCAAATACTACAACCATGTCACTTTATATTGTCAGACTTCCTTTGATTATAGTATGACAAATAATTCCCATCAAAGTACTCTTGATTTAAAATAAACATTCAGTTGCTTTCTTTGTTATACTAGATGGTTAGATAATTCTTTGAATATTTTCTTCAGAAAATATTATGAAACTTTTATCTACTATTATCTTTTTTGTCCTTCAACTCAGCTCCTAACATTATATTTACCTTTGTTTTGTAGAATCTACAATATTTTGGCACATAAAGGTGCTAAAACATATGTGATTGGATTATAGATATGCCAACTAAACTGGAAGGCACAGGATAATATATTTGATTCAAAATCATTTTCTAATAAATCTGAAATGTTCAAGTGTTATTTGTGTTCTATGAACAAATGAAGTTGAAGGAATTATAAGAAAAACAAGATCACTATGATTGGTCTGAGAAAGCTTATGCAGTTACATATGCTTCCTTATGATATCCATTCACTTAGAAAATTGTAGGAAAATATGAATCACAAGAAATGCAAATGTACTCCAGAACACTTAAAATTAACATCAAGCCTGAACAAATTCACTTTAAAAAATTAACTGGAATACCCGTATATGTTCTGCTTATGCTTGCTTCTTCCTGGGTTTTGAGACTTGATTCTTATTCACCTTGACGACAACTTCTTTCCTGTTTTCTCCCTCATAGGTCTGCTACTCCACATGATGTATCGTCCACTAGTTCAATTACTAATCTCATTGAAAGATATTTATTTTTCTTGCTATTTTATTATATTGTACCACTGTACATGAAAAATAACTTCGGAAACAAAAGGAAATATAACTTGGAGATGTGCAAATGAGGTCTTTTACACTAAATCATTGTGTAGCACCATTGTGAATATATTTCATATGCCTAGTGCATGAATCAACAGATATATATTTCATAAGCAGTTCAGAAGGCTCTTGGCTTCACAGAGGATCCTCTCTGGTAACATAATCAGATTACAGAAAACTTGGAGACATGAAATGCTAACACAGATATGACTTTTTTCCTTAAAGGATATAAGTGATTTTAATGAGGCTTAAAATTGCCATTTTCATAGCTAAGCATATTTAGCATTTTTTCTCTATATTCTTTCACAATTAGCTCTACATCAAATGGTTTCTCTTGATCACCTGGTAGTTTTCTTGATGATTCTATTACACAATTCTATATTTTAAAAAATAGAATACTTATTCTGATTTCTTATATTCTTTGTTCAATTTATTGAAATATTGTGAGTGAAATGTAATCATCATGATATTAAGCAATTTATTGAATCTCATCCCTAGCAAGTCATGAGAAAAATTTCAGTTGTTCCCATTTGTGTTTCGGTGAACTTTAAATCTCACACTTTACTTCTCATCAGAATGCTCCACATTTCTTCACACCCATTGACTATTTTAGCTCAAATTTCACAACTGATCTTTACAAATTCTTTTTCTAGAAGTGAATTAAAATTGGATACTATGAAGGTGGTTGGGTCAATAATTTGGACCTGGCAAAAGTAAATGAAATTAATCTGATAGATGCATAATATTCTCCTATCTGTATAGTTCTCTATCTGAAATATAAGGTTCAAATAATGGTATTAAATATCTTAATATTTGAGATATTCACCCTAGATAAACATGAATTATATTTTATTGTCTGAATAGAACTCACAGAGTATAATTTGTTCCCCTTTAATTTGGTTAGTTTATTTGTTTTCTTTGTGTGTAGAGTCATGCCTGTCCCAAAGCAAATCTTTACTTTTAAAAAAGAGTAAATGCGACATTACTGTTGCACACAGGAACTCACAGCAACAGTGGATATATATATAAAACCTGCAGAAGATCAAGCTATTAAACGTTCCTGCTTGCAGAGGTAAGGTGCTCCTGAGGCCCCACTATTAGCTCAGGATACATTGACAGTTGTTTTCTGCTACTGGAGGGACAGTCACTGTTCTTCAGGACTATGGGCACTAGCATGTTCACTATGCTCCAATGTATACAGATAACATTCATTGAACTCAGTGATTAAAATCAAAAAATTATAAAAGAAAGACATGAAATTAGGTTGGAGATATCATGGAGGGTGCATTCTGTGGGCAACTGAAGATGGGGAGTTAAGCATATATATGATCAAAATACATTATATATGTGTATGAATTTTTCAAAGGGTCAATTTTTGAGCCAATTAAGCTATGAATGAATGTTATCTTGGAAATATGTGGTCTAGTTTTTTATTTTGATTGTGAAGGGGTTAGAGTTAACAGATTGCCTTGACTCTCAAAAGAGACTTTTTAAACCTTGAAGCTGTAAATGATGTTGAGATTGCTACAAACAATTAGATGGGCACTTTTGAAGTTGGACAGGATACATTTTTCCTTTCTGGTATGGATACAAGCCTATGGGGCCAAAGGGTAGAATATGGTGGTTTGAATAAAAATGGCCCCATAGGGTTACAGATTTGGATGTTTAATTACCAGATGGTCATGGTACCTTTTCACAGCAATAGAACACTGACTAAGACAGATGCTGAATGTTCCTCAGTCACATGGCAGAAACCCTCAACAGTTATAGAAATTAATGAGAGCAATAAACTAATATATATATAATATATATAAACTATATACCCAATATATATATTATATTATATAACAATATAGCCATGCATAGTTATATAGTCTTATTAGCTATAAACTAATATAACTATATATAAATTGTATATATGTTTTATATATACATATATTATGCTACAAACCCTCTGATGTATCTCCTTGCTGTCTTTCACTTTTATGGGCTCTTTTTTTTAAAATTGTTGTTTTATACACTATGCACACACACACACACACTCCTAAACATATAAATAAAAATAAATATATGTAACATATATAAACTAAATAATATACTTTAGTAGATGAATTTTAAGAGCAATAGAAAGGTTTATTCTAAGTAAACTATTTCAATTTTTACTGTAAATAAAGCACACACTTGCTGTCTTTCATTTTATGTCCTCTTTTTTTAATTGCTGTTTTATAAACACACAAACACACACACACACACACACACACACACACACACACACACACCAACATTTTCTTGGAACTGTTTCTCTTGCTCTCAGCATTCTTCAGTTCCCTGTAGTTCTTTGTTCGTGGTTGGGTCCCCATTAGACCTCCTCCTTCCATGTGGATTTCTTATTGGAGCTGTCTTTGTTCAGGTCTTGTATAAGCACCCATGTTGTTGAGAATTCATGTGTGGTTTCTCTGACATTTCTAGGAGCCACAATCTCACAGAAGATTTCTTGATCCTTCGACTCAAACAATCATTCATCATATGTCTTTCTTAATGCTCCCTGCACCTTATATGTAATAATTGTGGTATAGATGCATTATTTAGGCCTATGCACCACATGATCACTTGCTTGCTATGATTTAATTGGTTCTGTCTTTCTGTGATTGTTTACATCTGATTAAAAACATATCTTCCATGAAGGGTAAGAGAGAAACTTATATGTGGATGTAAAGATAAAGAATAAAGGTAGAGATTTGTTTGTTTAGTAAATTGTTGGTTGCAGAATTTTCTCCAAGATTCATGACCTAACTAACCTCTGGTACTTGGTTTCCAGAATCAAGTATGATTTCCTTAATGTTCAGTGGCCTTAAGCCTAAAGAGAAATCTGTTGGTTACCCTTCTGAAATCCTCCTCCCGTAAGACTGGCTTCTATGGAATCAGAGGAGCCATGCAAGCTTCCACATTAGGAAAGCAAACAGTATCTCCACCCACCAATATTACCCATGAACCAATGCAATGAGCAGTATGCTGACCATTTCATTTAGATTGGATTTGTATAGCTCATTTATATATACATATATATTACATCCCACCATGTGAATGAAAATAATTTTTATGTTTCTGTATTGTTATGTGTTTTTCTTATTTGTATGTAAAAATATATGGCCAAATATATAGATATAAATCAAAGATTAAAGTTCATAAAATGGCTTATCACCATTCTCTCTCATTAGTAATGGAAACAATTAAGATTAGTCCAACTTGTCTGTGAGACTTTTATCTTAAAACCTCATCACACTTTATAAGGAAATCCTTGTGTTTGTTCATCTTCTAAGTACAAATCAAGCACCAGTTTTTAACCTGATTTGTGACTTATATCTTATTTTTAAATCCATTAATTAGTTCTTCTGATATCTTGCCAATTTTTCCCATCCTCACACTCATTTTATTAGCTCACTCTTTATAACACATCTGATTGAAGCATTATAGAAGTCTTGAAATTTGAATGAATGTGAGGGAGGAAACTAAATAGTAATATGACAAAAGTCAAGTAACTTGAAATAGAAAAAGTGTTTTAAAGATTGAAATACAGCAAAATTATATGAATATTTTTTCCATGCTAAAGTCATTTTCTAACAATAACAGTTTGCTTAAACACTGTTTCTGACCAAATAGATAATAATTACAGATATATTTTTATAATTAATTTTTTATTTCTTCAAGTTACATCTCAATCACAATCGCCTCCCTACCCCCCCTCCAGTCCCAGGCTCTCACCCTCTTTCCCCTCAACCCCTCATCCTCTTCCCCCTTTTTATTTTTAAATTTAAGGTATATCTTTTTCCCCACAATGGCTCCCCCTTTCAGTCCAACAAATGGTTCTTTCTCTTATAACAATAAATACAATACAAAACAACAGAAATAAATAGGCCACAGGTATGAGAGTTATATGGCTTAGCATACATTCCCAGTCTCCACTCCATATGTATTTGGAACCTGACTTTAACCTTCTACTATCTAACCATCTCCATGAGTTTAAAGTTCTATATCTAACTCAGCTTTCATACTAACTTGCATCACAATTTTAAAAAACAGCTTCTTAGATCTAGAACACCCTCTTGATTCCTAGACAATTCAAAATTTAACGATGAGTCTCTAGCTATCTATTCTTCAACCACCTCAGAGACCTGAGAGGGATAAATATATCTGATTATATAGGAAGTGCAGGGCCCACAGCTTCCAAAACTAAGAAATGATGTATCAGTGGCTGCCTGGACAGTTCCCACTTTCTCTCCATACATTACAGCATCAATCTTCAGCCATTAGGCCCCGTTTCTCTGACAGGCATTGATTGTAGAGCAGGGGTTATGAAGGACTTGCCTACCCTGTCTTGGCAGAGCTAGGCTGTCGACTTACCTGCTTCCAAGTTTTGTCCTTTTTGGACAGCATTCTGTCTACAGTTGAAGCAAGGGTTTTTTCTTGCCAAGAAATAGGCTTGCCACTAATTCAACCATCTCCCACTGGAGATTCTTTGATGCTCATCTTCTACTTGGAGTGGAATAGGGGGTGCTGTCAGGAGCTGACATGCCTTGATATCAAATAATCTTAAATTAAGAAAACATATTTGAATACCATATTTGCAGATCTCTTGAGGTTTTTGAAGATGCCCTATCTATCTCTTATATTTAGATAAGCAAATGTTGCTTATCTCTTAGCAACTTGATTTCGGATTAGCTTAGAAAATAACTGTGATAGACTGTCATAGTACCTAACAAATTGACACGCTTGCATGACTATTAGTTTGCATTTCTTAATTATCATAAACAGTTTATGACAGTTGGTAGTTTGTACTTTTTCTTTTAAATTTTTGAGATGAGGTCCTACTTTGTAGTCCTTGCTGGCCTAAACTCACTATTTAGAACAAGTTTGTTTCAAACTCACCGAGGTCCTTTGCATAACTCACCACCAATACCCCTCAACATTTATCTGTTTGTTTAGACACCAACATTCCCTGTCTATCACTTTACTAAAATGAACTTTGGTAGAGTAGATCCTGTAACCTAAGGCATTTATAGAAAATGTAAGACCACTTGAAATTATAGCTAATGCATGATAAGAATTATTTTATTTTACTTTTTACCTTGGTTTATTTCAAGTATATTTATTTGTACATTTACATTTATGTGCAGTTGTGGTAAGTCAGCATTATGTACACATACTCATGTGCTTGGGTGTGCATGCACATATTTGAGCATTTTTGTAGAAGCAGAATTTGATATTAGATGTCTTTCCTAGTCACAACTCATCATACATACCAGGGCAAAGTCTATTACTTGAATTCAGAGCTCCTGATTAACTAGTCCTCAGTTTCTGTGAATTCATATGTGTATAGGTCCTTTTGTGTTTTGAAGGTCTTGTTTTCCTCCTCTTTTGCAATATTATCTGAATCTAGAGGGCAGGGATTTGATGGAGATCAGGAGGTCTTTTATTCTCTGCATAATGTCTGAGTGTGGTTCTTTGTATTTGTTCCCATCTGCTGCTAGAGGAAGCTTCTCTGATGATGACTGAGAAAGGCATTGACCTATGAATATAGTGTAATGTCACGAGGAGTCATTTTATTGCTACTTACTTTAGCAGAAGAGTAGTATTTTGCTTTACCCAAGTTCCCTGGGATATCTCGTCAGAAGTTCTTTGTCACTCAAGCAGTGATGGGCACTAGCTCTATTTCAGAGATCACAACTAGTGACTACTAAGTGGGGGAGGAAGGCAGAAACAGGCTGGGGATGGAGACCTCAGTTGGTGGAAAGCGTGATAAAAATGGACTTCCCTGGAGACAGCTCATTTAATTGGGGGGAAAAAGCTATTGAAACCTTTGGGGGATAAGTAGGGGCTATCATGGTGAATGTGCATCATTGGCCAGGGCCAGGTTGATGAGGTTGCTTCGTTTGCAAAGGAAGAAATTCTACCTTCTGCTGGACATTACCTTATAAGGGGAAAGGAAGTTTAAACTGGCTACCAGGGTCCATGATCACCTCAAGATTGGCAAGGGTGGAGGACACAGGGCTTTCAGGACATGCAGGCCCAGAGCAGGGAGGGAGTAGTCCTAATCCTGCATACCTCAGGATGAGATTTCCAAGGTTTAGACAAGTTTCAAAGCATTCTTGCTCCAGACCAGCTCCTCTGCTTCCATGGCTCCCTTGCCCCACAGATCAAAGAGGTTGTAGCTAGTTTCATGTTTATATTTTTCCCTTGGTAGTATGCAAAGTACCTTCTTATACCAAGAATGGTATCCTGAAGCATGAACCTTCCAAGTAGACAACAACTCAACTTCTTCATGTTCAATAAGTTGTGTAGTAATCATCTTTAGCCAAAAGGTCTTGCACTGAGTTTCACAAAACATTTTAAAAAATCAAAACAAGACGGACACTAGTTGACAAAAAGGAAGAAATTAGCATGAGTGGGAAGGGTATTAAGAGGAAATGATGAGTAAATCAAACACACACCCACACACATGTGTATGTGGGTGTGTGTGTCAAAGTAAAAAATAAAAAGGGAGAAAAATTAATGAAATTGAAAAAAATTAGATGTCTAAATGTGTCATAAATATAGTTGTGTGTGTTCATTTAAGACAGAGGCACAAAGAAAAAATCAGTATAAGGATAAATGCAGGGCATGGAATAATAGATTGCAAAGCTAGAAAGCTAGGAGACTACAGCTTCATAAGAAAGGAACTAAATCCTGCACTGGATATTTAAGAAATAGATTTTTTTAATCTTAACTTAGTCTGATTATACAAATTTCAATATTCTACACACGAGAAATGTAACAAAAATAATATGTTCGTTCACCTCACAATATTTGTGGTATTTTGTATAAAAATTTACTAATGAAAGCTATGCTCTGATTGAGCAAACATTTGCTTTGTGTTAGATTGTGAAAGACAGTTAAGGCATTAGAATTCAAATCAATGCCATCCAAGTCCTGGCAGAGTGGGGATATGTATAAATAGAACAGTAAAGAATGCGGTTTAAAGTTTTTCAGAGAAATGGAATCAATACTTCTCTAGTTTCATTAGGTGCTGTGATAAAACACTTTTGTAAAGCAATTGGACAGAAGGAAAAGTACTTAGAATGCAGCTAGAAATAATGCTAGACTAGTAAATGGTGATTTTTAGGCTTTCATAGATCCATGCTCTATCTCCGAGTAGTTGTCTAGATTTCCTTACTGTTGAATAGAAGTAGTTGGAGCTAGAGAACATGGGAAATAGAGAAAATGCCCATCACTGAGAGTAATTAGGGCAGGAACTCAAGGAAGGACTTAAAAGAAGGAACAATATAAGAATGCTGCCTCCTGGCTAGTTCTTCGACTCACTCATGTAACCAAAGTTAGCCAGAATTTTATATAAGGCCCAGGGCCATCTTCCTGAAGCATGGTGACTCTTGCTGTGGGACATGCATGCCTACAATGATTAAAAATCAAGACAGTCTGTCACAGACATGCCAACATACCAAACTGATCTAGGTAACTCCTCAACTGAAGCTTCACTCCTCAGATGACTCTTGGCTGTGTCAAGTTGATAATTAAGGCTAATCAGAACAAGTGCTATATATTTGATCAGATATAATAAAAATATGTAGTTAAATATATAATCAATATTTTAGGTATAAATGAATATAATTTATTTATTGTGACTCTCAAGGAAGGAAGGTGGGTGGTAATTTAAACCTAAAGCTGTGGTTCTCAACCTGCGGTTAGCAACCATTTGCAGGATTGGATGACCATTTCACAGGGCTTGCCTAAGACAATCAGAACACAGATATTTACATTGAAATTCATAGCTGTAGAAGTAAATGGTTAAATTATTTATCACTATTTAGATTATATTTAATTGGTCAGCAGTGTTAATCCTTGACTAGCCATTATAAATGAGCATACAGACACACCTGATGGATTTTAACCAGTCGGAATTGAGCAATCTTGGCCCATCTAAGCTAGCTCATTCTTTTCTCAAAATACGACACCATATATATATATATATATATATATACACATATGTCCCCTTAGGCTGTTATTCTCCATGCTATGCCAATGTTCCAGGCCACATAGAATGAGGTTCTTTCCTCAAACCCATGGTGTGTGTCCTCCATCCTTCTCTGGCTTCTTCTCCCAAGATGCTCTCTATCTGCCCCAGAAGCCTGAACATATGCCCTGCCTACTTTTCTCTCTACTCAAGCACAGGACTTGGCATATTATTAAAGACAATCCAAGAAAATGATTAGAAATAAATGTAACACAGCGTTACTTGATGTACAGCAAGCAGTACTCTGAGAGCAGGTTAATTAATATTTGGGATGCATAACATCACCCCACCACATAGCAGTAGAAAAACTGCACCTACAAAGTAGAAATGAAAATAATTTTATGGTTGGAGTCACCAAGACATGAGGAACTGTATTAAAGTGTCACAGCATTACGAAGGTTGAGAACCACTGACTGTCTGCTGCATGATTCCTGTCTGGTTGGAGAATTCACTGTTTTGTTCAATTCATGTTGTTTGGATGAGGCTTATTCTCATCATGTAGATGAATGTTTTTACCTCAAAGCCTATTACTTGGATATAAATCTCATCCACCTTACTAAAAACACACAACGGTGTTTGATGAAATATCTAAAGGGGTGTAGCCTAGACAGCTGGCATAAAATAAATTATTAATACATGTAAATATAAAATGCAGCTATTAACATTTAATCTTAAATGGTAGGAATATGGATACCCTAGATGAAAATATGTTTTACATTTTTAGTAATAGGTTTTGATTACATTACTTTTTTAATGGAAAGAATTATGATATATTAATCTTTTAATTTCTTATGGAATTTCATCTGTTCATTCTAATAATGTAAAACCATTCAGATCAGAGATGCGAGCCTTAATTTCATCTGCATAACTTAATCAAAAGTGTTACCCATATGTTCAGATAAAATTAATTGAAAGTTTTTGCTACATGCTAGTCAAATGCTAATCATGGTCTGTTCAGTTACAATATAGTTTATTTGCCTTGTAAATAATTATCCACAATTGATTTATTAGAGATAGAAAAGTTTTGGAAAATCTTTTTGGCAATCATATCCAGTCAGTACTAAAGGGATCCCTAACCAAAAATATAAGGTTAAAATGTGCTGTAAGGTGCATTATACCAAGACTTCATAACTCAAAATCAGAAGTATGTATCACATATGGTAAATTCTTAAATAGGGAAATTTAATGGATTCCCTCATCAAAAGAAAGATCTCGCATCTTACGCATCTCTATAGCTAGCATCTTACATCTAATGCAGAGGAGGCACACCAGTGCAGCTGCCTCTTCAATTCCTTTTTGTGCCATTCTTCAAGACCTTTAGCATTCAGAATTTACCAAATGATTGTTAACTCTGAAGGTATTGTTTACATGTTAAAACAATATGTCATGACCACACAACAAAAAACAACAAAATACCTTATACTTCCCAATGGTAGGAGAGATTAAAACTGGGGACTGGTGGGAAGTCAGGTGAAAGGAAGAGAGAAATGTGGTTTTAATTCCAAAGATTTTCTTTGTATGTGCTAGAATGACCCACAGATGTCAGAAAATCTATTATCGTTATGAACCAACTGTAAAAGCCATATAGGTTAGATTCCAAAAGACTCAATGCTTTGCTTTCAAATGTCTTCTTTGAATAGAATAGTATAGACAGCAATTCCCCAGGCATTGATAAATTGTAGCATTATAGAAAAGTTACAATTTGGAAAATTCAGATATGCCTTCAAGGACATGGATATTTCGAGGTGGTTCAATTTCATAGACATGGTTCCTCTTCCATATCACCCATAATCAGTCATAAGTATCTCCCAAGATACTAAATGACTAAAGGTTCATGAAAGCAAAGCAATGCATCCTTGGAATCTTTTCATAAATATCATTGTTAGTATAAAGTATTTATTTAAGTCCATGGACTCAAAAACTCATTAATATTCAAGATTTGGAAGTTATACTCTACATGGAAGAAGAAACTTTATTTTTTTTAACTTTTTTTATATAAGTACTTTATTTTTTTCTTCAAGTTACATCTCAGTCACAAGCCCTTCCCTATTCCCCCTTCCTGTTCCACCCTTCCACCCTCTTCCCCCCCAACAGCTTCCCTTTTCAATCCAACAAATGGTTCTTTCTCTTATAACAGTAAAGTCTATACAAAACAGCAGAATTAAATATGCCACATTTATGAGAGTTAA
>CAJQZJ010004752.1:6225335-6237272 GCA_907164525.1 Lophiomys imhausi
ATATTTGGCTAAAGTGGTATTGACCATTGTTTATTGTGCAAAAATAAAATTGTATTGGTCTACGTCAGTATTGATATTTGCATATTGATACAAAATTAAGATTATAGTTGACCACAATGGTATTGACCCTTGTATATGGATGCAATATTAAGATTGTATTGGGCTGCATAGGCATTGATCTTTGTATATTGATACAAAATTAAGAGTATACTTAGCCACATTTGAATAGATCTTTGTATATTGATACAAAATTAAAGGTAACGCTTCCTAATGGTATCGTACCTAGAGATACTTAAAAATGAAATGTGAAGCTCTGGCCTCTTGATACCAACCATCTTAAACTGTTTAGGATAGTTAAGAAAAACAAACTCCTAGCCATGCATGCATGTCACCTTTTTAGCTACTATGACAGTCTATCACAGATATTCTCTAAGCTACTCAGTAATCAAGTTGTTAAGAGACAAGCAACATTTGCTTATCTAAATACAAGAGATAGATAGGGCATCTTCAAAAACCCCAAGAGATCTGCAGAATATGGCATTCAAAGATGTGGTCTTAAATTAAGTTTTTTTTTTTTTTATATCTTGACATATCAGCTCCTGACAGCACCCCCTATTCTACTCCAAGTAGAAGAAAAGCATCAAAGAATCTCCAGTGTGAGATGGTTGAATTAGTGGCAAGCCTATCTCTTGGCATGTAAAAACTCCTTGCTTCAACTGCAGACAGACTGCTGTCCAAAAAGGACAAAACTTGGTAGCAGGGAAGTCGACAGCCTAGCTCTGCCAAGACAAGATAGGTTGGTCCTTCATAATCCCTGCTCTACAGTAAATGTCTGTCAGAGAAACAGGACCAAAAGGCTGAAGACTGATGCAGGAATGTATGGAGAGAAAGTGGGAACTGTCCAGAAGAAACTTTCTTAAGACTTGCAAAGTTTAGGAAACCCAAACTTGATAGCTGGCCTTTTTCTCAACAACAGATGCCCCAAAATACTTTTGACTAGTATTTAGTAATCTACTTGAAGTTATAGTTACAAAGAAAATATGTGACCTATAATATTTTTAGTAAGGAATCATAGGCTTATTTAAAAAAATGTTGCAATGTTGCAGCATGACTTTGTTTGCTTTGCTAATTCTCATGCAATATCTTGAGACTTATTAGCACTATCTTACCTTTCCAGACCATCTGGTATTTGACAGAATTAGTTACAAATAAATAAGGCTCTAGGTCACTCTGACATGATGGGCTATTCTATTTTCATGTTTTTTCACATGTAAATATTCATGAAAAAGTCATCTTGATATCAGTGAAAGTAAAATTTTAGCTGATACTTTACAAGCAAAGGATAAATGGGAAAATTACTTTGAAAATAGAAATTCCTCAAAACTGTTCATCGTGATGTAATTTTTCCTCTAAACATTTGGCTTAATAAAAATGTGAATGATAGATTAAAAAAGAAAAAGTTCTGAATTATATATGTATTCTCTTGTTATATATAATATTGCCTTCTTAATTTGCATATAAATAAAACAACTTTCAATGCATATATTTAATTGAAAATAGATTCTTATCTCATGCAACACATTTTGACCACAATTTCCCCTGTCTCAACTTCTCCCACCTCCACCCAGCTCTCCTCTTCCCTACATCCACTCCTCCATTTCCCCTCAGAAAGAACAGGTATCCAAGGGACGAAAGCCAAACACGATGAAACCAGATACAGTAAAACCAGATCAAGGCTACACAAGGCAATCCAATAGAAGTAAAAGATTCCCTAGATCAGGCAAAAAAGACAGAAATACACACACTCCCAATGTTAGAAGCCCCACAACAACCAAGCTAACAGCTATAACATATATGGAGAGCATCTGGTGTAGACCAAACAAAACTCAAGTTTGCTACTTGAGTTTCTATTACTATTGCTCTGTAGTACAGCTTTAAATTTGGGATGGTGATACCTCCAGGTATTTTTTTATTGCACAGGATTGATTTAGCTATTCTGGGTTTTTTGTTATTCCATATGAAGTTGAGAATTGTTTTTTTTCCAGGTCTATAAAGAATTGTGTTGGTATTTTGATAGGAATTGCATTGAATCTGTATATTGAGTTGGTAGGATGGCCTTTTTTTTTCGTATTTTCTGTAAGTTTATTTTTAGAGACATCTTTTTTTATATAATTTATTTTTTATTTCTTCAAGTAACATCTCAATCACAATCCTCTCCCTTCTCCCCCCTCCATTCCCACCCTTCCACCCTCTTCCCCCTCCACCCCCCATCCTCTACCCTTTTTTTCAGTTTAAGGTATACCTTTTCCCCCCAACATCTCCCCCTTTCAGTACAACAAATGGTTCTTTCTCTTATAACAATAAATACAATACAAAACAACAGAAATAAATAGGCCACAATTATGAGAGTTATATGGCTTAGCATACACTCCCAAAGTTCAGTCCATATGTATTTGGCACCTGACTTTAACCTTCTACTATCTAACCATCTCCTATTATGTTGATTCTACCTACCCATGAGCATGGGAGATCTTTCTATCTTCTGATGGCCTCTTCTATTTCTTTCTTCAAGGACTTGAAGTTCTTGTTGTATAAGTCTTTCTGTGAGCCTATGTTAGGCCTGTTTAGTAGATGCAGTGGGTCATGTCCTCCTGATGTTTTCCATCCCCTCTGAGCTCTACATCCTTTCCTTATTCACTTCCAAGGGGTTCAGTAAGCTCTGTGGGGAAGGCCCCAATGGAGACCTCCAATTTTAACTAACTCTCAGCTTAAGGTCTGGCTATGGGTCCCTCACCTGCTACCATCTGCTACCCGAGAAATTCTCTCTGATGATGATTGAGTAAGACATCAGTCTATGTGTATAGCAGCATTTTATTGACTTTTAAAAACCAGTGTTGAATGCTTCTACTCTACAATCTGAGCTATTCACTCTCTAGTGTCCTGCCATGTAGGCAGCTTAGTGTATGAGCCTAAAGTTAAACCAGACATTGGTTAGTCATTTTCACAAGTTCTGTGCCACCATTGTAGCAATATATCTTGCAGGCAGGACAGATTTTAGGTCCAGGGTTTTGTAATTGGATTAGTATGCAGGTTTCTCTTTCAATAGCCTGAATACTATCTTTCTGCACCTAGGAGATTAGAACATATGGGTGAAGGCTCCATGTAGGCACTAGCTTGACTTCCATATTTGAATGAACTGTGTGGATGGTCTCGAAACTGAGGAGAAACTGTCAATTTTCAGAAAATTATCCTCTGACCTAGGATCAGCCTGGGTTGTTCAGGGATCTCCCTGGGACTCCCTCTGCCAACAACTCAATCTAATTAAACCAAGACCCATCTACTGAAAGCCTTGCCTAGATACAGAAGATGATCAGTCTAGACTCTACCCTCCATTACTAGAAGTCCTTGCTAGGTCACCCTCACAGATTATAAGAAGTTTCCACTGAACTAGGTTTTCACACTGCATCCCAATGTCACCCAGTCCACATGTGTCATACTCTCTCACTCCATATCTGATCCTTACCTGTTCCCACCACACTCTACTCCAACTGCAAAATCAATTATATTTCCCCCTCCCAGGATATCCATGCATCTCCCACCTAGAGCCCTCCTCTTTTTTTGTCTGCTTCTGTGGACTGTATGTAGTTTGAATATCATTTACTTAATAGCTAATATCCACTTATAAGTGATTACACACAACGAGTGTCTCTCTAAGTCTTGGTGACCTCACTCAGGATGATTTTTTTTCTCAGTTGCATCCCTTTGCCGGTAAATTTCATTATGTCATTTTTAAACAGCTTAGTAATACTCTCATGTATACATCACTGCTCTAGGTTATATTCCTTATCAAATATACCACATTTTCTTTATACATTTCCAGTGTATGGCTACTATAAAAAAAGGCACAATGAACACAGTTGATCCAGTGTCCTTGTGGTAGGATTTACTATCCTTTGAGTATAGGCTCAAGAGTGCTATATATGAACCATAAGATAGATTAATTCTCTATTTTTCTTCCATAGTGTCTATATAATCTGCAACCCCATTATTAACGTAGGAGTGTTCCCATTGCACATATCCTCAACAGTTTACAACTTTTTAAAATTCATTATATGTGAATTTTTAAAATGTTAAAAATATAAAATGAATTTTGTATCCATATACAAAGATCAATACTGATGTACCAACCATATACAAAGATCAATACTGATGTACCAAAATATAGTCTTAATTTTGCATCAATATTCAAAGATATAGGTGCATATCAAAAAATAAAAATAGAGATATTTGCATGAGATATGCAAAGGTACTATAACCACTTTACCATGTTTTTTCTCTGGTACATTTTAATTTTGTTAATCATTCTTAAGCTTCCTAAAACATTACTTTTATCAGAGAAGAAGACACTTTCTCATTGAAAGGAGGTACTAAATCGTGCATATTAAAATGTCTCGATAGTTTAATAACAGTGTTTTCTACCACATTACATTTATTTCCATGCTCTTTTGTAGAGAAACATTGTGTTGAACACGCTAGTAGATATAGGTAGATATAGTAGAAAATAGCCAGTCATTCTGTCTACCTGACTTTCTCTCTCTCTCTCTATATATATATATATATATATATATATATAAACCATAGATACTCATTCTTATGTATTAATATGAAATACAAAGAACCACATCTCAACAGTATTATAAGAGGATTTACATACATCTCCCTCAAAATCACATGTTCCTCTTCTGGAATGAATAAGATGAACATGTGTTCTATCATCAACAATGTGTAGATCTGTGTTCTATTTCTTTCTTACTGTACATTTCAGATTTCTGATAATCATCCAATACATGGCCAGTGCTCAATATTCACTATGAGTCATCTCTGACAAACATGCCTTCCATGAATGCTGGTCATTAAGGATCATGTATTCTTTTTGTAAAGAAGGTTTTTTCCTCATAAATATTCCTCAAGGCCATCTAAAAGTAGTAATCTGTGAAATCTATTTTCAGTTTTACTTTTTCTAATTGTGTATTGTGGAAGATGATCAATCATTCCATTTCTTTTAGTTACTGAGAGAGAGAGAGAGATCTTTGTAACCCATGGTATGATTTGGAAGACTGAGTTGTATGATGAAAGTGAAGACTTTAGTTACATCTCCAATCTTCATATATGCCAATTTCTGTATTATTTCTATTTATTTTTTCTTTGAAACTGCGGAATAGATGTAGACTCGTCTAGAAGACCAGAGAACTAAGGATTATGCTAAATTCAGCAGCTAGATACCTTCCCCCATTAAAAAAATTGAAGACTGTGAAAATAGCCACCAACCCAATGTGAATTACATTTAGCAACTTCCTGGTTACAATATGACTTCAGCAAGCCATCACCACAATTGGAGAGCTGTTTCCCTATATGATAAATATAAGAATAATTGAGCAACAACAATGTTTTCCAAGAAATTAGTGTATGTCTCTTTATATAGTATAATGCAACTACAGAGTCATTTGGGAAAATCATAATGATATAAACAATGAAATTTTATGTCAGTATTTCTTTTTATCTTTAAAATTACTTTTATTAGTTGTTTGAGAATTTAGCACAAAGTGATTTTTATCATACCTACTCTCTGTACATCAACTCTCCAAGATCTACACCCTCTTGTCTACACAACCAAGTTTCTCTAGTATTTCTGCATTTTCTTTTTTTTAAACTAGTCTAGACCAACCTGTGCTGCTAAAATAGATGAACATGAGATCTTTTATAGAAGTATGCTTAGTTTACCAGGGCCACAGTAGTATGTAAAGAAATTTTAATCCAGCAACAAGGCTACTTTGACAAGGGATCACATCTGAAGACCTAGGTTTGTGTGATCCACCACAGACATTCCTTTAATACACAACTTTTATCCCAAACAATGATGTCTCATTGAGGGATAGATAAAGTCAAAAATCAGAGAAAGATTTGACAGCATGAGTCAGAGATAGGATATGCCCAACTCTCGTGAGAATATAGATAAAGATATAGAGATAGATAAAGGCTACTTAAGAGCAGTGGAGGAGAGAGATGAGAGGTGAGTTTGGTGCAGTTCAATTGAATGCAGTTGAGTTCCATTGAGTTCCTGAAGTTCTGTTCAGTGCCATTCAGTTTCATTCAGTTTGTTCAGTCAGGGAAGTTAAGTTTGTGGGCTTATAGACAGTTTTATCAAGCAGAGAGAAGCCAGTTTGAATCAGTCAGCTTGGAGGAGAGTTTTGAGCCAGAACAGCTGAGTTGAACCTACCAGCCCGAGTTCAGAAAGAGGTAGAAAAGTTGAGTTTACACAACAGTAAATCTCAGAGGCTGAAAATATTCTAGTCCTAGGTTCGTAGAGGGAATATGGAAGCTGAAGTTTTCAAGCTGCAGGCTTGCAGAAGATTGGATTATATGGAAGCTAGAAGCTCCCAGGCCTATGACTAGGGATAGTTAAATATAAATAGTCTGGGCTTAGCCCAAGCGATATCTGTAAAGCTGGTGTATGATTCTCATTCCCTCTTCAGAGGAAGTATAAACAACATTTACACTAGAGAAAACTATCTCTCCTATTGCAGCAACTAACATTTTCCAGTAGCATCATTCCTGGGATGATATTTCATGTCCCAGCATGTCATCACTTTTCTGAAATATGATCTGTCTTGGGTTCACATAGGTATGTAAAAGCTGACTCAGTTTCTCTTATTTTGTGTATGCATCTGCCCTATAGTGTTTGGAAGATATTGTTTTATGATAGTCATTCACAGCCTCAGGACCTTAGATTCTTTCTGCCTTCTCTCTGTAGTATACATGGTGTGTTTGGAGATGGATATTCTTCAGTCTCTTATTTCTGGTTGTTTTAGATCTATTAAATCGCAATTTATTGCAAAAACATGATATTCAGATGAAGGATAAGAGATATCTAGTCATAGGGTCTCATTCGTAAAGCCCTAACTTGATCTGGTGATTTCAAGTGCATTACCTACTTTCCATTTTATCAGATTGAGGCTATCAAATCTTTTCTGGAGATCCTGAATTCATTCAGAGTTGAAAATTACAATTACACAGAGTTAAAGATCAGCATCTAGCTTAATTTTTCTACATGTAGCAATCTAGTTTTGCCATCACCAATTGTGAAAGATTCTATTTTCTTCTTCAATTTGTATTTGGAACTTTTGTCAAAAATCAGGAGGTTGTAGGAGAGAAGGTTCTCAATTCTATTCCATTGATGTACTTAATAAATTACAAACATTATTGATTATTCTTAGTAATTATTAGTGCATTGCTTTTGCATTAATGGAATAAGTATTTCCCTTCTTGCAATTGTCACTTGGAATTATTTAACCAAGGGTGAGTCCAGATTTGAATTTTCTACTCCATATTCCCTGTCCTCTGCCCTCTGCTTATCTGTTTTAAGAGTTGAAGTTGTGCGTTCCTAGAAGCTGTCTTTTGAATCTGTCTCATTCTTTCTCTCTCTCTCTCTCTCTCTCTCTCTCTCTCTCTGTGTGTGTGTGTGTGTGTGTGTGCTCATAAGTTTGTGTATGTGTGACTCTGCCTGTGAGTCTGCTTGCCTGTCTGTCTGTCTGTCCCTGTTTGAGGCTTTGTCTGTGCCTAACAAAATATATTGTCCTATCTTTTATTGAAAAGTACAGAAGAGTCATGTAGAACTAATTAGTTAAATTATTTACCAGTACTTAAATTATAGCTAATTGGATGGCAGTGTTAATATTTAATCCACCATTATAAATAAACACACACAGACACCTGATGGATCTTAAAAAGCCTTAGCATGTATTGGGAAATTTTAGCCCATCTATGATAGCTTATAATTCTATTCCCCAAATAAAGCCCCATTCATCCCCTTTGGCTGTTATTCTCCACATTATGCTGTTATTCCAGGCCAAGTGGCAGGATCTTCTTCCACTTCAAACCCATTGTGTCTCTTCCTTCCTCCCTTGGCTTCCTCTTCCCATCTATCTTCCTGCTTCAAAAGCCTGTTCACCTTAGTCTCACCTACCTCTGCCTTTGCCCAATCTCAGGCTTCAGCATTTATTCAACCAATCAGAGACAATTGTTAGCAGGTAAAGAAACAACAAGCAGGCCTCTGGTAGCACTTAATTAACATTTAGAATATATAACTGATCACTGCCATCAGAATCACATGGTGAAGGAATAAGATAATTTCAAAAATATTTAATAGAGTTTTACAAAGGATTAAATCACTGACTCCAACTGCTTAGGATAACAAACAATAATATAAACATCAATGTTTACCAGCTGATATCTAGATGTTGTGTTTAAGATTTATGGTGGATAGTTATTTTAGAATATTACTTTCAAGATCTGTATTTGCTGCTTTCAGCCAAGTATGGACATTTGTTTTTCTGGGTCATGAGCTTTGAAGTAAGTACTTTAAGGTTTCTGCTATACATTAGCATAGTTTGTAAAAGTTGATAACATGGGAAATCCAAGGCAAGAAAGATTGCTACATTGTTCTCTTTTTTTTTTTTTTGGTTTTTCGAGACAGGGTTTCTCTGTTTAACAGCTCTGGCTGTCCTGGAATCGCTTTGTAGACCAGGCTGGCCTTGAACTCGCAAAGATCCGCCTCCCTCTGCCTCCCAAGTGCTGGGATTAAAGGCATGTGCCATCACTGCCCAGCATTGTTCTCTTAAAAGCAGGTTAAATAAATTGGTTAATTAATTATACAGTAGTCTTAATCTTACATGAATGAGCTCAATGTGATTATTGATATACTGTTAATATTGTAGATATCCTATCTATGAAGTCCTGCAAAAGTTCTTGTCTCTTACAATATAAGAGACCTTTATATAATATTGCATTGCCATATTCAATGAGTCTAATTTTATGACATTGCCGTAGCTCTGTAGCTCTGTAGTATAACTTGAAATAAGGAAGTATTTGCTATTTGATGTTGTTGAGGATTAGTTTGGTTATTCTGGGTCTTTTGATTTTCCACATGGAGTTTACATTATTTTTTAAATGTCTATAAAGAAGTGTGTTGGAAATTTTTATAGGGATTACTTGGAATCTGTAGATTATTTTAGACAGAATGACAGTATTTACAAATTCAATCCTATCGATCCAAGAACATGGCAGGTCTTTTTATCTTCTGGTATTTTATTCAATATCTTCCTTCAGTGTCTCAAAATTTTCACTGTGCATGTCTTTCTCTCCCATACTTAGATTCCTTCAAAGATACTTTGTGGAATATTGTAATTGATATTATTTCCTTGATATAATTATTTCAATTTGAACTGGGGCAGAGTTGTTGGGTTATGAGTGAACTTGGAACTGAGAGTCTAGATTTCATTACCAGAAACAGAAATTGCTGTCAAGACTTCAGGGAAGGATGGGTTTATATGTGGGAGTTAGACATCCCTACATGAGAAAGAATTTTTTTTGGAAGAGCAGGAAAACATCCTCAGGGTGCTCTAGTATTTTTATTTTTTTATATTTTCTTTAGAGGAGCAGATCTCAACCTATGTGTTGTGACCCCTTTTGGGGTTGAAACCCCCTTTCATGGAAGTCACATATCAGATATCTTGCATCATATCACATTACAATTCATTACAGTAGCAAGCACAACATGAGGAATTGTATTAAAGTTTCACACAGCATTGGCAAGGTTGAAAACCACTGATTTAGAGGTTATGGCTTTTTGTTTGGACACTAAACTTTGAGACTTCAAAGTGCTTTTACATTCATAAAAGTGGCAGTAATCATTGTTACCCTTCTGCATTCCTAGAATAATACATTTGTTGCTGCTGTAGGTTCTTCTGAGTCTGCCCTTCAAATCTCTGCCTTTGCTGTCATCTCTGATTTCTGTACATGACTGTCACATTGTGAGTAACATTTCTGACATGTCAGCACTACCATTCGACCTCTGCTCTTCCAGAATGATATTATTATCTATTATATTAAGCATAATTGCTTTTATCGAAGAAGGGTTTCATCATTTTATAGAATCTAAATAACAGCCACTAAAAAAATATCTAAAAGCTGCAACGGTCCCCAGATATGAAACTTATTTGACAAAGTAAAGATCTCTCCACTCAAAATAACTGGAGACAGAAGAAGATTCTTAGTATTTTGTATAATCAATTATGTTTAACAAGTTCTTTAAGCTTCCATAATATAACAAAATATCTGAATGTCAAAAACATCTGAGAAAACTTTTAAGACTGATGCTAAAACTTTATCAAAACCTAGACACCCCCATAGTGAATTTTCATAGCCATTAGAGCATTTACCTATGGTTTTATATTTTATTGCCTCTTGAACTAATATGTTTAATATATGATTCTTAATGAATTTATATATATAAGGACATAGTTTTCCAAGTTAACTCCCATGCCTATCAGCTCTCTGAGTTTTGATAATTTACTTAACAACCCTATCATTATATTATTTATCTGTTAAAAAAACATAAGTATGGTACTAACATAATGAAGAAAGTGAAAATTGTCTTTAACAATCCTATCATTATATTTTTTACCTGTAAAAACAACACATAAGTATGGTAGTAACATAATGAAGAAAGTGAAAATTTTACTTAACAACCCTATCAATATATTATTTATCTATAAAAGCAACACATAAGTATGGTAAAATATAATGAAGAAAGTGAATTTTTTTCTAAGACATAAAAATATGAAATGTCAACAATTTTACTATGAAATAGCAAGATTCTGTATTGGAAATAGACTTACCTCCAAAAAGATATGCTACAGCCCAAACTCCTAGGAAGTGTGAAAGTCATTTTATTTGGAAATAAGTGCTTTGTAGATGTTATTAAGTGAAGATCTGACTGCCCAGTATCTGGTAAGCCATAATCTTATGACTGTTTCCAGAAGTAAAAAGAGGAAAACTAGACAGAGAAAATTATCACCCAAAGAAAGGAACATGGTAAAAAACCATTAGACATAGGAATAGAAGTATGTAACATATGAAGAGGAGGGATGAAAAAACCAAAGGATGTGGCCAATGTAGTGTGGATGCACCCAGGAAGGATGCTCCTGTAGAGCCTGTAATAGGAACATGGTACCAACTCTCTGCTTATTGACATATACAATTCATAAATGCAATGGAAAAAAAATCTGTCATTTTCTCCTACTACATTTGAGGATTTTATTATGACATTACTAGAAAGCTATAATAGTACTCTAGAAAGTTGTTAAATTCATTTACATTTAGAAACAATAGTAATTACTATTTTGTATTTTTAAAAATTATTCTAAAATATAATATTTCTATGATTATTAAATTATTTTATGTTCTTAAAGTCAATAATATTTACAATACATAAGTACATAAGTTTGCATTCAAGTAGATTTTTCTCTGTAGTATGTATAGTATTAAATACTTTCTATGTATTAAAGTACCTGTCATTGTAAAAAGAAAAAAGCATGTTCTTTTCATATGTTTTTCATTTTTTATTTGCTAATTTTACATCTCAATTACAGCACCACTCCTTCCTGTCCTCCCAGTCCCATCCCTTCACTTACTTGACCAGTCCCACTTCCCCTTCTCCTGAGTGAAGGGGAGCCCTCTCCTCAAGGGGTACCAATCTACCCTGGCATATCAAATCATGTTAAGACTCAGTGTCTCTTCTTCCACTGAGACAAGACAAGGGAGCTCTGCTAGGGGGAAAGGATTCAAAGTCAGGAAACATAGTCCAGGTCAGAGACAACCCTTGCCCCAATTGTTAGGGGACTCACATGAAGTCTAAGCAACCCATTATCTTCATATTTGTAGAGGGCCTATGTTCAGTATATGCACGCTCTTGGGTTTTTATGCTCTTCAGTTTCTGTGAGCCACCATAGGACCAGGATAGTTGGCTTTGTAGGTATTGTTGTTGTTGGTGGTGTGTGTGTGTGTGTGTGTGTGTGTGTGTGTGTGTGTGTGTGTGTG
>CAJQZJ010004752.1:6237282-6271028 GCA_907164525.1 Lophiomys imhausi
TGTGTGTGTGTGTGTGTGTGTGTGTGTGTGTGTGTGTGTGTGTGTGTATGTGTGTGTTGTATGCCCTTGACCTTTCCAGGTCCTTTACCCTTTTCCTGACTCTTCCACTTGACTCCCTGAATACTGCCTTATGTTTGGCTGTGGGTCTTGGATCTCTTTCTATCATCTGCTAGATGAAGCCTCTAAGATGACAGCTATGCTAGGTTCACATTTGCAAGAATAGAAGATTAGCATTAATAGTGTCAGAGGTTGGCTCTGTCTCATGGGGTGGATCTCAAGTTGGGCCAGTCATTCGTAAGTCATTCCCTCCATCTCTGCTCCATCTTTATTCCTGAACATCTTGTAGGCAGGGAAACCTTTGGGTTGAAGGTTTTTTGGGCAGGTTCTTGTCCTCCTCCCTGAACTGGAAGTCCTGCCTGACTACAGGAAGTGGCCTCATCAGTCTCAGGATCCCCTGCTGCTGGCAGTCTCAGCTAGGGTCATTCCCATATCGTCCCAAGAGCCTCTCCTGTCCCAGGGGTTCAATTTGTCCCAGAGATGCCTCCCTACCCATTTCCTGTCTCTCCACCTTCTCACTCCCCATCCCTGTTGTCCCCACATCTGGTTCCCTCCCTGCCCCTCAGATTACAGAAATAAAAGTGTACACTGTATACATTTTGTCAGTTTTGGTTTGGTTTGGTTTTCGGTGTTTGTTTATTTTGCTTTTTAAGTTAATCTTCCCTAACTCCTGCCAATATTTTATGGCCCTCTTGCCCTTGTTATGACTATTTCTGTTGTTTTCACTCCCTACCAAAAATATTGAATTGTCCCAGGGCAGTTGCACATCCAATCTAATGGCAACAGGTACTAAAATTTTGTAATCAGTACCCCCACCTATTTAGCTTGACTTGCTAGAATCCAAAGTTGCTTATAATAAAAATACTCTAGAACCTTGACAGGCTTCTCACCTCTTCTCATTTGAAGTCACCATTATTCTAATCACTTCCATAAAAATTATGTTTTTACTTTCCGTTCTTAAAGTAAATTAAAAATAAAATATTTCCCTCTAGTTAAATAATATTTCTCTCTAGTAATGACTCATTTTACTTAATAGTCTGCAATCTTTTTCAAGTATTTTGACAAGACAAGTTTTAGTAAGTAATTTCTAAATATTATATATTTCATGTTTCCCTATCAATTTATCACTTCAGTGATATGTGTTAATATAATATCTGAGATGAACTGAATAGGAAATTATTACACACTATATTACAAAGTGATTTAATTTCCTTTCTGTAAATGCTCAGGAATATGGTGAGGGGATAATATGTTATTTCTACTTTTTTAAAATTTGAAATTCTGAATTTTATTTGTACTAATATTTGTCAGTGAACAAAATATTTATAAATCATTGAATGCATTTATTAAATTGTGTGTATCATAAGAGTATTTACATATGAAGCATCCCTAATTGTATGATATTATTTTGCATTTTATTTAGTCTCATAATAAATAAGATTATCATTTTCCTCTAAAAAAATACCCTCCCCATAACAAAGTGCAGCATTAGCCCAAACTGATTACTACTCTGGCCACCCTCAACTCCAGAATCCTATCAGACTTTGTTCTAGGATTGATACTTTAAAATATCCCTTCTCCTGGAAACTGTTTAAAAGAGTAACAGAAAAATTGCACTTGGTGATTTACAACCTGTCCATGCATGGACATGACAGAACCCACTAAACCATGGAAAAGGAAAGATCTGGTGGAATGAAACTTTCTAAAGGGAAACTAATTTCTAAAATTAGTAAGGTGAGTTTGTGTTTCCATAAGACAGCATTTGGGGTAGGTTCCTCTGAGGCTATATGGGTGATCTAGCTGAGAATGATAGCAGTAGGAGATATGGAGGCTACAGTGGCCATCTCCTAATGCCAGGCAATACTGCCAGTGGAAGGAAGGGGACACCAACCGACTCACAACCTTTGACCTAAAATCTACCCTGTCTACAAGACATTCAGTGATGAGGATGAAACAGAGATAGAGGGAATGGCTGGCCAATAACTGGCCCAACTTGAGACCAACATATAGGAATGGGTCAACCCCTGATACTATTAATGATGCTCTGCTATGCTTCCAACAGGAACATAACACGATTGTCCTCTGAGAGGCTACACCCAGCAAAGGACCAAAACAGATGCTGATACCCACAAACAAACACTGGACAGACACCTGGGAGTCTTGTGGAAACATTGGGAATAGTACAGTAGCATAAGAAAGGAGCAAGAACTACACAGCAAGACCAATAGAGGCATCTAAACCAGGCCCATTTGGGATCACAGAGACTGAACTCTCAAACGAAGAGCATCCATGGACTGAACCGGGGTCTCCTACACTGATAGAACTGAAGGTAGTTTGGTCTTTATGTGGGCCCCTACCACTTGGAATGGGGGGTATCAAAGACATCTACTCTGCTGCCTACGGTTGGAAACATTTCCCCTAGCTTGATTGCATTGACTGGCTTCAGTAGAAAAGGTTCCAGTTAGTTCTGATGCAACGTCAAGTATGGGGTGGGTCTTTGGGGAGGGGTTTCCTGTCTCTGAGAAGATGGGGAAGGGAGAATGGGGGCAGAGGGTGGGAGGGTGTGATTGAGAGAAGAAGGAGGGTACTTTGAGTGGGATTTTAAAATAAATGAATAAATACTTTTTAAAAATATAGCATTTGAATGAAAGGGAAACTGTGGCAACTATGAGGCCATAGTATTTATGGTTGAGAGCTCACTGTAAGGTGTGGGTATGCAGCGGGAGTCTTAGTAGTCTGTCAGTGGCCTTTGTAGGGGAAAAAAGGGCTCCACATGTACTGATATAGGAAGCTCTGGTGGATGAGTGCCCTTGGGTTCCTTATGCTAGCAGGAATTCTTAGAGAAATGTTCTTTCCTTAAAAAAAAAAAGCAGATTTTTATATTTAGAATATATAAGACAGGTTGTGAACTTACTAGTCTGGTGATGAAAAACCACTCAGGTAAGAACACACATGGCAGGTTTCAACCATGAAAGTTGTTCAATGAACATTTCACTTTTCCTCTTTAAAAAGGCTGCTAATTGGATTATATGATTCTTACTTTAAGAAAACTTGAGTTATTAGGAGGAAGTAGGTTTAAAAGATGATAATGTATCTTTCACATTAATAGACAGAGTCCAGCAAAGTGGAGTTCATTTTCAGTATTGTAACTATTTCAGTAACGTTATGAATGTAAGAGACCTAAATAAAAGTCCAGTGAAACAACAGTCAGTGCCAATAGTAATTTAATGTTTCGTCAAATGCTTTTATTGATATGTCATTCTTTATATATATATAGTTTCCATAGTCACTCTCTTTTTTAAAATGTATTTATTTATTGCTTCAGGTTACATTTCCATCATAGTGTCCTCTTTCCACCCCTCTCATTCTGCCCTCCCACCCTCTACCCCCTATCCCTTCCATCCCACACCTCTGGAGTGGAGTGTCCCTACATAACAGTCCCCTGGCCCAGTTCAGCAGTCATATGAGGGCCAAGAGCCTCCTCATACACTGGGGGCCTACAAGGCAGCACCACCAGTGAAAAGTGTCTCATTGACAGAGAGAAAGAAAAAAAAAAGTCTATGTCCATGTTCCCTTTGGTTCGTTGGTTCTAGTATAGTTATCCTGTACTATATGGCTAAAATCCAAGTATAAGTGAATAGATGCCGTGTGCATCCTTCTGAGTTTGGGTTAGCTCACTCAGGATGAGCTTCTCTAGTTCCATCCATTTTTCTGCAAATTGCATAATTTCGTTGTTTCCGATAGCTGAGTAGTATTCCATTGTGTAGATGTACCCCTGTTTTTTAATCCATTCTTCAGTTGAGGGACATCTGGGTTGTTTCCAGTTTCTAGCTATTACAAATAAGGCTGCTATGAACATAGATGAGGGAACTTCTTTGTGATTCAGTGAGGAACCATTTGGATGTATACCCAGAAGTGGAATGGCTGGATCCCGAGGCAGAGCTATTCCAAGTTTTCTAAGATATCGCCAGACTGACCTCCATAGTGGTTCTTGTCGAACAATATTTGCCTTTTAAAAAAGCAGATTATTACTTTTTCCAGTTTATATTTAAAAAGTAAAAGAACACTGAAGTAACCCTTTTGGGCATAGAGTTAAACAACTGATGACTCTTGGTGCACCCGGGTGTGGAGGCCTGAGCATCATGACTACTTTTCAAAACAATAGGATTCAGTGTAAATGCAACTGAAGAACAGTTAACTTGGGAGGGGGTTTTGCTTTATTTAATTTAGTAATTAGTCTTATCTTCTCTCAGTTTTGTTTTGACATTGATAGGCCATCGTTAATAGTGTACTGTGAACATATTAATGATATGTGTGTACTATTCAAGTATAAAATTAAAAAAAAAAACTATCAGGTGCAATTTTTCATGTCATGGAAAAGACAGAAAAGTGAATCCTAGGGTTTTTCCTATTTCAACCAAAGCACTATATAACATCAAGCAAGTTTCAGAGTTACAATAAGAAAGATTACAAAAGAAAAGAAAAACTTTAGTAATTGCTCATTTTCAAGATGCTGAAGGCTCAAGTCTAACCTGTGTTATCACATATTTGATCCTTTCAGCTCCCAAACAAGAGGCTTATAAAGCTCGGAATTATTTCAAGAATACTTATTAAAAAGTGAAATGATTCTTTTACTCTTTCTGCCCTCAGTTCACAATGATTCCTGAGCCTTAGATGTGGGAATTGTATTATAACTGTGCCTGCTAGAACTGGGCTCCACAGCTTTGTACATTGATTGCTGTGGTCTCCAATAATGGTCTACATCTGCTCACAGAGAAGTTTCCTTGGTATGATTTAAGGTAAGGGATATTATTCATATATATGTAACATATACATATATGTTACATATGCGACAACAGTGAATGAAAAAGAGACAATGATCTAAAAAAGAGCAAGGAGGGATGGGTAGAAAGTCTTTGAGGGAGGGAAGGGAAGAGCAAATGTTGTAATTATAAAATCAAAATATTGAAAAAGATAATTGAGGTCAATCATGATGCTATCATGAGAAATATGTACCTATACCAAATTCACAATAAGCATTTTGAATATGTACAATTTGTATTTGACAATTGAATATCTTTTTTACGTTTATTTATTACTTCCATTTACATCCATCCCCGTCTCCTCCCTCCAGTCTTTCTGGACCCAACCTCTCACCCTCCTACCCTCTTGCCCTTCTCCAACCTATCCCCTCTTCTGTGGGGTGCCCTCCATATCAGACCCCTTCAGTTCAGCACCCACAGGAGGGTTACACTTGCACTGGGAGCCTACATGGTAAAGTATCCCACTAGCAAGTGGGATACTTTCAGTCTGTTGGTTATAAGATAGTTATGCTGTACTAGATGGCTAAAACCCAGTTATAAGTGAAAAGATGTGCATATTTCTGGGTCTCAGCTCATTCAGGATGAGCTTTTGCAGTTCCACTCATTTGACCACAAATTGCATGATTTTCTTGTTTCTGAAGGCTGACCAGTATTCCATTGTGTAGATGTACCACAATTTTTTTATCCATTTTTTGGTTAAGGGACACCTGGGTTGTTTCCAGTTTCGAACTATTAAAAATAAGGCTGCTATGAACATAGTTGAGGAGATGTTCTTGTGGTTTGGTGAGGAATCATTTCAATGTATACCCAAGGGGTGGTATGGCTGGGTCTTGAGTAGAACTATTCCTCCAAGTTTTCTAAGACATTACCATACTAATTTCCATATTAAGTGTAGAAGTTTGCACTCCCACCAGCAACGGAGGAGTGTTCCCCTTTCTCAACAACCTTGCCAGCATGTATTCTCATTGGAGTTTTTGATCTTAGCCATTCTGACAGGTTTGAGATGGAATCTCACTCTCATCTTAAGTTGTATTTCTCTTATGATTAAGGATGTTGTGCATTTCCTCAAGTGTCTCTTGGCCATTAGAGATTCCTCTTTTGTGAAATCTCTGTTTAGCCCTGTTCCCCATTTTTTTTTGATAATTTGGTTTCTTGGTGTGTAATTTCTTGAGTTCTGTATAATTTTTGGATGTTAGCCCTCTTTCAGATGTGCGGTTGGTAAATATTTTTCCCAATCTGTAGGCTGTCGTTTTGTTTGAATGACAATATCTTTTGCCCTATATAAAATTTTCAGTTTCATGAGGTCCCATTTATTGATTGTTGGTCTTAGAGCCTGAGCTATTGGTGTTCTGTTTAGGAAGTTGCCACCTTTGCCAATGACTTTGAGGCTTTTCCCTACTTTATCTTCTATTTAGTGTGTCTGGTTTTATGCTACTGTCTTTGTCCACTTGTACTTAAGTTTTGTACAAAGTGATAAGTATGGGTCTAACTTCATTCTTTTACATGTCTATATCTACTTAGAACAACACCATTTGTTGAAGATGCTGTCTTTTTTCCACTATAGAGTTTTGCCTTCTTTGTCAAAAATTAAGTTATCATAGGTGTGTAGGTTTTCTTCTGGGTCTTCAATTTGATTCCCTTGATCCACTGGGCTGTTTCTATACCAGTACCATGCTGTTTTCTTTACTATTGCTCTGTAGTACAGCTTGAGATCTGGTATGGTGATCCCTCCAGATGTTTTTTAATTGAACAGGATTGATTTAGCTATTCTGGGTTTTTGTTATTCCATATGAAGTTGAGAATTGCTTTTTCCAGATCTATAAAGAATTGTGGTGGTATTTTGATATGAATTCCTTTGAATTTTTATATTGCTTTTGGCAGAATGGCCATTTTTATTATGTTGATCCTACCTATCCATGAACATTGGAGATCTTTCCATCTTCTGATGGCTTCTTCAATTTCTTTCTTCAAGGACTTGAAGTTCTTGTCATATAGGTCTTTCACTTCCTTGGTTGGAGTACCTCCGGGTATTTTATATTGATTGTGGGTTGTGAAGGGTATTGTTTTCCTAATTTCTTTCTCAGCCCATGTATTTTTTGTATAAAGATGGGCTTCTGATTTTTTTGAATGAATTTTATATCCAGCTAACTTGCTGAGGTGTTTATCGGCTATAAGAGTTCTCTGGTGGAATTTTTGGGGTTGCTTATGTATGCTATCATATGGTCTACAAATAGGGATAATTTGACATCTTGCTTTCCAATATTTATCCCGTTGATCTCCTTTAGCTCTCTTACTGCTCTAGCAAGAACTTCAAGTACTATGTTGAAGAGATGTGGCGAAAGCAGATATCCTTGTCTTGTCCCTGAGTTTAGAGGAACACTCCCAAGAGGAGCAGAAGACAGGAAATCATCAAACTTAGGGCTGAAATCAACAACTTAGAAACAAAAAGAACTATACAAAGAATCAATGAAACCAGGAGTTGCTTCTTTGAGAAAATCAACAAAATAGACAGACCCTTAGCCAAATTAACTAAAAGGCAAAGGGGAAAACCCAAAATTAAGAAAATCAGAAATGAAAAGGGAGAAATAACAACAGACATTGAGGAAATCCATAGAATCTTTATATCCTACTTTAAAAAGCTATACTCCACTAAATTTGAAAACTTGAGCAAAATGGACAACTTTCTTGATAGATTCCACCTTCCAAAGTTAAATCAATATCAGGTTAACAGAATAAACTGCCCTATAACCCCCCAAAGAAATATAGAAACAATCATTAAAAATCTCTCAACTGAAAAAAACCCAGGTCCAGATGGTTTCATCACAGAATTCTACCAGACCTTCAAAGATGAGTTAGCATCAATACTCTTCAAACTATTTCACAAAATAGAAACAGAAGGAACACTGCCAAACTCATTCTATGAGGCCACAGTCACCCTGATTCCTAAACCACACAAAGCCCCAACAAAGAAAGAGAACTTCGGACCAATCTCCCTCATGAACATACATGCACAAACACTTAATAAATTACTGGCAAACCAAATTCAAGAACACATTAAAAGTATCATACATCACGATCAAGTAGGCTTCATCCCAGGAATACAGGGATTGTTCAATAAACAAAAATCCATCAACATAATTCACCGTATAAACAAGTTGAAAGAAAAAAACCCACATGATCATCTCACTAGATGCTGAAAAAGCATTTGACAAATCTAGTACCCCTTCTTGCTAAAAGTCCTGGAGAAAAAGGGCATTCAAGGACCACACCTAGAAATAATAAAGGCAATATACAGCAAGCAAGTAGCCAACATCAAATTAAATGGAGAGAAACTTGAAGCATTTCCTGTAAAGCAGGAAGTAATTTTAAGAGAGCGACACCCATTCCCAGAAGGTGGGGTGGATGATATCCCCTGCTTTGGTCATTTGATGGGTTATAGGTGTTTGTTTTTATTTAGGGGGATAGGTTACAAGTTGTTAAATGGTCTTGTTAAATAGATTTTAGGTTAGTCCCAGGAATTTCTAGCTTTTTCTTTTCTCTATCCTTACTTCTCTCATATGTAGGGGTGGATAAGACTTAAAAAAAAAATCCTAGACATAATATAGGAATTATAAATGAAGAGGACAGACTATTGAATATGTTCTTAATCTTTGCATATTGATACAAAATTAAGTTTATATTTTACTACATTGCTATTGATCTTTGTATATTGATACGAAATTAAGGTTAATTCTTTTTAAGGTATTATACTTAGGTGATGCTGAAAAATGCACATTTAAAAAAATTACATTTATTTATTACTTCAAGTTACGTCTCTACCACAGACCCCTCCCTCCACCCCTCTCAGTCCCACCCTCCACCCTCTACCTCTTCTCCCACTTATCCTACTCCTCTGGTGTCAGGTGACACCACAACTCAGTTACCCTCAGTTTATTATTCACATGAGAACTAAGAGCTTCTTCTTGCACTGGGGTTCTACATGGTGGTTCCACAAGGGCAAAGTGTCCCACTAACAGGTAACAAATCCCATGTTATTCCTGTTCCTTTTGGTCTGTTGATTGCACAATAGGTATCCTGTACTATATGAATAAAATCCAGCTATAAGTGAATAGATGCCATGCCCACTTTCTGGGTCTGGGTTAGCTCAACCATGATGAGCTTTTCTAGTTCCATCCACCTGGCAGCAAGTTGCATGATTTCCTTGTTTCTGAGTAGTATTCCATAATGTAAATGTACTACATTTTTTTATTCATTCTTGGGTTGAGGGACATCTAGGCTGTTTCCTGTATCTAGCTATTACAAATAAAGCTGCTATGAACATAGTTGAGGAGATGCCCTTGTGGTTTTGTGAAGAATCTTTTGGATGTATGTCCAGGAGTGATATGGCTGGGTCTTGAGGTAGAGCTATTCCAATTTTCTAAGATATTTCCAGACTAATTTCCATAGTGGTTGTACAAGTTTGCACTCACACCAGCAATGCAGGACTGTAAGGGGATCACATCTTATGCTGAGGTTTTTCATTTATTTGAAGCTGAGTTTTGCACAAGGTGTAGATTTAGTTTTATAGCTCAACATGTAGCTATCAGGTTAGATCAGCATGTATTTGCTAAAGATGCTATCTTTTTTCTAATGTGCATTATAGGCCTAAATTAAAATAAAAACAAAAACAAAACAAACAGGTAGTTCTAGTAGTACAGGCTTTACCTAGGCCCTCAGTTATTTTCCACTGATTAATGAATCTACTTTTATGACAGTATCACCGTTTTTATTACTATAACTCTATAGTATAATCTCAAATGGAGATACTCCTTGAACATTTTTGTTGTTTTTAATCTTTTGTGTTTCTTTATGAAATTTAGCAATATATTTATTAATTTTTGTGAAGAATTATCATTGAATGTATAGATTGCTTTTGGTTGTATGTCCATTTTCATATTAGTAATGCTAGTAAATCATGAGTTTCAGAAGTCTGTCCCTCTTCTGTAATATTTACCAAATTCTTTGTCAGTGTCTTAGAATTCTCAATGTGTAAAGTCTTTTACTTCTTTGGTTAGATGTATTTCAAGATAATTTTTGAGACTATTGTGAATGGAATCATTTCCCAAAATTCTTTCTCAATTTGTGTACTTTCATCTTTATGCTACTCTTGGGTTTAAGAAAAATGAGAACAAAATGTTTCACAGAAAATATAAAAGTAACTATCAGTAGCTTAAAGGTTTAATAGTGAAAAAAACATAATTGTATTCTGCAATTTAAAATGGATTGCCTTCTGAAATATTTCATATAAGTGATATTGCATACAAAAATGCCTGTGATCATTAACAAATTATTTCAAAATAACCAAAAACAGAACTAATAATCTAGAATTATAAAAATTAAATTTATAAATATGTTAAGTAGATTCTAAATTATAAATTTAGGTCTGAAAAAATTGTTACTGTCAAATTGTCAGGAATGTGAAATTGTGTTACTTATAATGTATCAGATTCCATAGTCTCTTCAGCTTTAATCTATATTTTTTGGAATATAGTGGTAAGGGGTGATAGAAAATTAGGCAAAACAAAGCATCAAAAGAATGAATTAAATTTATTATCAAAAGAAAAGAAAATTTTCTGCAAATTGCAGCATTTATGGACAGCTATGTTTGCAGCATCCCTTCCACTATGCTATTGATATTTGCTAAGCATGATTTTGCTATTTGTTCTTGTTTCAGATCCAGATGGCCCAGGTTGATCTTTAATTTTTTAGGCTCAAAATAAAATATTGTCCTCTCCAGAGTTTAACAAAGGTTGCTCAACTTTAGAGTTTAAGATATTACAAATAAATGTGTGGCAGACTGCAATTTAACCAAAGGCTGGATATAAAGATTAACACTTTCCCCTGGGTCTTTGCAGCTGCTCAGATTTAAAGCCCTGATTGCTTTATAAATTCTCTTTATCTCTGGTTGAGTTTTAGGCTTGTGCCATTGAAAAAATAAATATGACTGTATTATCTGTTTGAATGGTGTGTGTAAGTGTGTGTGTGTGTGTGTGTGTGTGTGTGTGTGTGTGTGTGTATGTGTGTGAGTGTGTCTGTGTGTGTGTGTGTATTAAAGAGAGAGATGCTTCCCTTAGTTTATCTTTTAACATTTCTTGTCATCTCAGTAATGTCTTAATAGAAAAATCCAATCTCCATCCTTTCTATGAGAAATGATGCACTTTTTTTCTTAAGTCCCTTTGTTGTTTTGCTTCATTACAATCACTACTATTTGATTACATTTTCCATCATTAAATACTGTGAAAGATTTGAGTTGCTGTTATCTTTGTTTGTGTTGTATTCTTATATACCAAAGAACATGCATTTAGAAAAAATGTTGTGACATAGGTATGAATTCTTCAACATTTCACATTTGTATTTTAGCGATGCAATTCTTTAACTAAACAGTTTTATATATTGTAAGCATAAGGGCCAATGTGTTCCTGGTATGTACACAAGTCTGTGTGGAGCTGAACTTTTCGCAGTACTGTTGATGTCAGTTTAGTTGTAAATAAATAACATTTTTTTATCTGTTTATTACATTTTTTAAGTTTGTCAGGTTCCACGAGCTGTGTGAGGTATGAATGATAAATAATAAATAATGTTGAAATATTTGAAAAGACATAGGTTACTATTCCAAGAAAAAGTACATGAGATAGAGCCTTATACAAGAATAAAAGCCCTTAGGGATTCCAATACATTCTATAGATGAATAAAATAGTTCAGAGGAATGTGCAATCCACAAAAGAAAAATCCATTCTTTTATTAAAAAAAGTATAATATTTATTTAGTTAGTTGAACTAGTATACAAGTTTTATTAATCAAGTTTTTCCCTTAATCAAGTTGTAATATGTAATGACTTGTGAAGAAATTTTTATTTCTTTGATAGTTCTTTATGTATAAACCATTATCTGTAATTAGCAATTAACAGGTAATTAAAAGCAAAAGTTATAGATATCCTGCCAGGTAAAGAACAATTACACACAATCTGAGATAATTGTTACCATTTTGAAATTTAGTGGCTTCCACATCATATACCATGACTGGTGGCGTTCTTATTCCATTTTGTAAATAAACTGTTGTAGTTTGCTCCTTTCATCTATCACCTGATTTGTTTAATTTAAGATTCCCCCAATAAGTAGATATAATTTGCACTCCACTAATGAAAGAGATAAAATAATTCAGTCATTCAATAATGCATTGGATATTCATACATCAACATAAGCAAATAATTAAGAATATATTTACGTTAAGTTGAAAAATTCCAACATGGCTCTCAGTTTCAAACTTTGCAATCTTTTCATGAATTAATTTACTTCTATGAATTTATCAGATAAGAGAGCACAAAATCTAGCTATTCTCATGAGTCTCAAAATTAATATTTTCCTCACATCTATGTCAAATTATATCATGCTCAACTATAGTGTATGGGTTAGTTGCTCAGAAAATATGCTGCATGATTGTGCAATTGCACAGTGAAATGCACAGAAACTGAAGGACATTTACTGAGAGGTTTTAGAGAGGCACTTAGGAGAAATAGCAAAAAAGATACTGAGGAAAGGTGTGAGTAAAGAGAGAACAGTGGTTAAAAGCAGTCTCGGTCCTAAACCGTGAGCAGGCAGTGTAGTTCACTTTGGACTAAATACAAGAGTAAGAGGGTGTTTAGCCCCTTCCATAACATTAGCATTGAATGTGGGAAGACAAATATTGCTTTTGCAATATCAAGTAATTGTATAATTGTGTCACTCATTTGTCTATTTTCTTACTCGAAAGAAATAAATACAAAAATTTTGTCACTTAGATTTGTTTAAAATACATAAATAACTGAATCACTAAAATGTATTTCTTTTTTAAATTTCTCTTTTTATTATTGTTATTTTAGTTTGATTTATTTTTAAATTTTGTTAAAATTCTATAGATGTGCACTGATTACATCATTCCCCTCTTCCTTCCTCCAAGTTTTTACATGTCTCCACTCCTTACTTCCTCTCGAATTAATGACTGTAAAGATGTGATATTATGAAAATATATTTTATTTTCTTCAAGACTAGCAATTGTGCTGAGCCTCACAGTGCAGTTAATTATATTCCTTGAGGTCATAGAAGACACCTTACTGTGTACTCCTGATAGTTTTACTTGCCTTAAGAGACAAGTAAAATATTCAACATTATTTGACTTAGATTTCTCATGTAATCAACTTTTACAACTAGACTATCCATAGCTGTAATCTTAAATTATCTACTCTTCCATTTATTTCACTCAGCGTTATTCACATCAAAATTTGCTGAAAACATTAAAAAATAGATGTTGAAAGCAATCTCATAAAATGAATATACATCATCATTGTTGAATATAATATTTGGCTATTGTGTGATAAACAATGTCTTTTTAAATGTTGTTTGTTAACTTAGTCAGTTAGAATCTATGACTTAATTCCTTGTAAAAATCTGTGAAATATTTCTCTGAGATATCCTATTTTTTTAACATTCCACACTTTCTGTACTGTACAATAAATATAGAGCTAACTAAGCCCTTGTTAGGATTCAGACATACACACCAAGACAGCAGTCAGACAGACACAGATACACAAGGACAGACACAGGGACATATTTATAAGACATCCCCTAGGCAGGCACAGATTGAGACAAATACAACAGGTGGAAGTATGTAAGAAACAGAGCAGATGAGTGGTGTATTAAAACCTGGGCTCATTCTTGGTTAAATGACACCAATAATAGCACTTTTATGTATTCTTTAATGACATGCATGGGCATTATTTGTGACAGTATATTATTAATGTGTTCAAACCAATCACATTTTGTTGACTTGTGGTAGAAACACATGAGGAATGTGTGTGATCGTGTAAAGAATTTTTACTCTTTAATGAGTTCGAACAATGCATAAGGCCTCTTTTTCTTTCATGTAACTATGGTTAAACACTATATGAATAAATATGACAAATATGTACTTAGAGCATGTTGAGTCAATGTAATGATGTTTATAAGCATATTTTTGAGGGCTTGCCACTTGTTATTGATAAAAAATAGTGGACTCTTCTCTGGAGAAGATTGATTCTCAAATATCATTAGCTGTTTCTAGCACTTGTTTGTGTCTTTACAACACTGATAAGCATTCAAACAATAACTTATACTTTCAGATCAAAAAACTTGTATTTTATAGTAGATAACCACGATAAGGCATAGCAAATAATTTAAGAGGAAATCTATTTCTCTGTTTTTCAGATCGGAATATATGAATATCAAGTTTCTTACTAGTAATTCTTTGAAGGGAAAGTTCCTTTGCTCAAACCAGCTGACTAAATACACATTATTCCACATTGAAAGACTCTAAAATCATTGCATTACAAAGGAGAATCTAGAATGGGTATCTATGAAACAAGAAAATTCAACTTAGAAAGAAATATAAACATAGACTTTGTTTCCAATCAATGAGACACTTTGCCCTAGTGGTGCTGCCTTGTAGGCCCTCAGTGTATGAGGAGGCTCTTGGCCCTCATATGACTGCTGAACTGGGCAGGGGGACTGATATGTAGGGACACTCCACTCCAGAGGAATCGGTTGGATGGGTTAGGGGGTAGAGTGTGGGAGGGTGCGACTGGGAGAGGTGGAAAGAGGACACCATAACCTAAAGTAATAAATAAACATTTTTAAAAAGTTGATGCTAAGCTGGTGGGTCATGAAGCATTTAATTTGAAAATACAGAGCACTTATGTATTATATAATGAAAAATGAATAATCCTAATTGTCACCAGTTTGAAAAAAATACATATATTGGCAGCATGATGATGAGATGTTTAAATTAAAAGCCACAATGAAGTCCAAATATCTAAATTGTTTTATGAACCAATAATACACGATACTAGCTTTGGATTTTCAAGTCTTTCGAAGTGAATTTTAGAGGGTATCTCTCCACAGATTGTAATTCTCCTAATTTGTCTAAGTTTTGTGCATCATATTATGCACTCAAATTTGTGATTATTAAATGAATAGGATCTTATAAGTCTGACTTGGTGATCCTAATACAGATATTTATCCTTTCTAAACTATCTTTAAAAACCAAAATTAAAACACGGTCTCCTGCCCATAGCCTGAAGTTGAAACAATGTGAACAAAAAACAAAATTAAATAGTATCGAGCTGTTACACAAAAATATTCATAAAGTTTATAGATATCAAAATAAGTGATGGCCAAATTAATAAATCAAAAGCAGAAAATATCCACATTAAATTATTAAAGAATATTCTCTCTAGCACGCAGAATAGAAACTGACACCCCGAGAGTGGGCTGCGCAATCACCTTCTTTCCAAAGATATTATATTAATGAAGGGAGCAAGAAAATCAACTGTATAGTGCAGGACAAAGGAACTTTTTACTGGAGAACTTCTTCAGTACAGTGACCATGGTCAACATCTACATGTATACATCATGAGAGACTTCATGAGAGACTTAGTATAATGCTGTGAGACACAGTAGAAGAGAAACTCTCCCGCTAATGTCCTTTATGTGCTTTCTTAGATCTGACAACTGAGAAGTAAAGAGCTTTGCCTGAATTGTCTCACAGAGGAAGAAGCTACCTTTCTCAAACGGGAATAATGACTTAGCGCAGAGAAGGGAAGAGGATCTCAACCTCTCCCTTGGCCTTGAGCAAAGGTCATCCACACATTGTTCTCTTGAAGCTTTTTGCCCAGCAAAAAGAGGGCAGAAAATTAAGCATTTGTATTGAACTCCGAATCAGTCCTTTTCTGTGTGTAGGTCTTCCCCACTTTTCAACTAGGTACATGAAGGGTATCAATTCAAATTTTTTTCAGAATGAAGTTGTGCCACAAATTGGTTTTGACCTACCAATACTGGAGCACCACACTGATCCACCATAGAAAAAATCAAGAACAATTATAGATCCTTTTTTTCATCCCCTTACTTGTATTAGAGTAACAACTGATTGAAGTTGTAGCTCTTTTTCTTGTATTTACACCACTTGTTTTAATCTATTTCTCTGACATCTGGTATCATGGCTGCAGCTCTGCTGAGTCCTTAATATCTTTTTGTGTTCTTTATGTTAAAAATCTAATGTTTCAGTAACTAAACTGAACAAATTCCAGCAGGTGAGCTTTACAAAGTGTATGATCATTGTTTCTTTCATTCTTTTCTTTTCTTTTCTTTTTTTTGTTTATTTATTACATCTAGCTGCATCTCCACCACAGTGCCCTCTTTCCACCCCTCCTGGTTCCACCCTCCCACCCTCTCCTCCCTTCCCACCCATGTGGAGTGTCCCTACAACTTGGCCCCTCTCAATTCAATAGTCATGTGAGGGCTAAGAGCTTCTTCTTGCACTGGGGGCCTACATGGTGGCACCCCTATGGCAAATTGTCCCATCGAAAAGTCAAAACTCTTGGTGCATACAGGAAAACCTTGTAAAGGCATGACATTTGAAAAGCATGTACTCCAGGATGAAATTTGGGAACTAAGGCCAGAATAAGTAATAACTAAAGAAATCTAATTAAATTGCAGCTTCAACCTGATAATAATGTTTCAATGTTGGTTCATTAATTACAACTATATTACACTAAAGGAAGATGTTTACAAAAATGAAAAAAAAAACAGTGTGCTTTGGCAAATCTCTATTCCATTTTTTCTATTTTCTGTGAATCCTAAATTGCTCTACAAATAGGTCTTTGGTTACTAAAACAGGTAAATAAATCACTTAATCCATAAAACTTTTGAACACAATCTTTTTCATAGAATCAATCTAAATAACAAAAATTTGCACTTCAAGTTCTCACAGGTTTGATTTTAAAGATCTCTTAGATTGTTGACTTTTTAACATTTTGTATACAACTCCCAGGAAAACAAATTCCAAGTATGTGAAAGTCAGGATACAGCCACTTTCACAATAAAGTATATTATTTTAAAGTCATTTCCTTGTAAAATAATTACAGCTTATTTTTAAAATATTGTAAACCACCTCGTTTTGGGTAGTAAATTTTTATTTTTTATTCTATTTCCCTTGACTTTTTTTCTCTAGGAATATGTATCTTCTGGTCAAAAATACTAAAGAAGCTATGTTTGTTGGAATATTGCTGTTAAATATATTTTTATTACTTCATTTTCCTAGATAAACAAAAATATAATTTTCCATAACCAGTATAATAGTTCATTACCAGTGAGTAATAGCAATGAACACAAACAACAAAATTTGACAGGTGAGTGGACAATTAGATAAGTAGGTTAAGTAACTGATAAACAGAAAATTGACAGACTCATGAAGTGCCCTATGTTGAATACTTATAAAGAGCTATAGATCATGGTAATGACTCTTGAGAAAAATTATGCATTAATCAATGTCTTCATATTAATCAATGACTTTATATTGTGATGATAATAATGTTCATATGCTAATAATGAAGATAAGGCAGGGCACAGTAAGTTGCTTCTTTTCTTTCTTTCCTTATACTTGATCCGGATATTACATGGATACAGGGTATGGAATGGACATTTTGTTAAGAAGTTTGTATTGGAAATCCAACTTTGTACAAAATAACATCTGAGTACAATGTAACCATCTTGAATCTAGACTTGATATCGTCTATATCCAAGAATATGAGAGTTCCATTCTTGAAGTTAGAGCCAATATCTACTAATGTGAATGACTTTGAGCACCTTGTGATAAAACACAATTGTTCATCAAAACAATTTTTAATAGGTAATCCTGAAAATATTTTAAATTTGAAATGAAATTTAGGTGATAATGAGGATGATTAACTAAAACATCTCTAAATACCCAAAGTATTTTTAGAAAGAAGATGAGAGCTTTTAATGTCTTCAGATGATTAGTCTGGGCTCTAAGGCTTAATCAGGAAACTACATACCCACATTTGAAGATGTTTTTAATAAAACATATTAGTTAAGGAATTTTAACTAATTGTAATTGGATAAAGAGCATTCACTATTGTTTTAAGTCTTGAGGTTATTCAATGAATAATATGTATTAGAGGCAATATTTATTGTATAAAATTAAATTAAAATGCATATTTTAAGCCTGTCTTATATAACTAAATGACTGAACCTCTGAAATCTATAGCAATAGTGTAACAATTTTATAGAGTTAGTGTATAATGTAGTCGATATAAAACAATTTTGAGAGAAGTAATGAGAAGTTAATTAAATAGTAAAAATTGGTGAGGTGAAGAAATACAATATGCAGAGTTCAACGTGGCAAATATCAAATAAAGGCTCTAAGATTCTCAGCCATATAGAAATTTCTTATACAAGGTTGGAGAAATAGTACAGGTTATGGATGAATCCCAGTCTCAGTGGGAACAAATGGCCTTTTCATTGTTAATGTGAGACATGCAATACCTAAATTTGGATTCTACTAAATTTTCATTCTGAGATTTAGGTATTTTCTGTCTGAAACAAATTATAGGAATAAATCAAAGGGTTAGCTTACATGGAAGTTGATAAACCAAATATAACTTTAAATAAAAAATTCTTATTCAATTAGTCACAATCTAAAATTTACCTTTTCCATAAAATTTCACTTTAAAATTTTATTTCCAAGATTTAGATTTTGTTATATTTTTCTTTCAGAATTGCAGCTATTAATTTTTGCCTACAAATGGGAAGCATAGCATGAATTTTTTTTTTTTACTTCCACTACTCCTCAACGAACTCTGTGATAATAAATTAACTCAAAATATCTGTGTATCTTTAAAATATTATCTTTCTGGGAAGTAGCTTATATCTACAGATTTTCAAAAATATTCAAGAAGCCAGAAGAGCCAAATAACCCTGACCTAGACATTATACAATGTGTGTTTTTAACTGGATTTTATTTTCAAGACTTATTAACCTGAATGTAATTGTTTCACTTTATAATCATAAAAAGCAGATGAAAATAATTTAATGTTGTCAAATGGAGTATATAATATAGTTATGATCTTATCATGCTGGTAAAACTGTTACCAGGGAGAGCATTAAATTCAACAGAACGACCCTTCTCGATTTCAAACCTGCTCTGTTTGAGACCTTCTATCTTATCTTGCTATTGTGTAGTTTCTCCAGGTTCAGCAATCTCTATTCCTTTTTGACCTTTGCTAACCTCTGTAGAAAGTCTCATGGACTAGTTCAGTTGTTCTTCTAAATCTTTTATGTGTTAAGTCACATTTTCTTTTATTCTGTGGTTTTCTTTATTTCTGCTGTCTTGTTATTTCTCTAAGGCCTCTCAGTGAATTCTCTGTACATCTGTGCTTACTTCCTGTGATGGTGTCTAATTCCCTAGTACCACTCTGAACCTCCGCTGAACTCCAGCTGAGCTCTCTCCTGTGAAGATGCACTAGCTCCCTTTATGCTATATTTAAAAATCTTCATTGAAAAACATGCCTGGATGTTTGGTTTTTCCACTGGAAACCTTCTGATACTTGCAAGTGTTCACACCTTGATGGAGAAACATGGTTTCCTAGGCAAAAAGGGAGAACAATGGAAAACCAACAACTGGAATAAAAACAAATCCTCTGATATAATTCCTTATTTCCTAAAGTCATACAAAATATAAAATGCTTAAAGCTGTTGGATTTGGCTATTGTGTTCCATCAAGATATGATCACAAGAGGCAAAAGTATAACTGATTCCACTTAGTATTACTGTTGTTCATAGTCAGTTACCACGTTGTTGATAGTTAAAATAGAGTAAAGAAATAAGAGTAAAAAATAGTGTATTCATACATACGTACATTACAAAAGAAGGTGTACATTACATTTTCATATCTCACACTATATAGTCACAGCTGTACATTTATAATGTAACTTATCACTTAAAGATAGTGATGCATTGCTTAGAAAATTTCAATACAGTTCTTGGTACACAGTGTAGTTTAATGAACTAAGATGACAATGATATCTTCATGTTATACAGTCTGATGAAACTACTATTACATATGTCCATTCTGGAAAAATTTAATGAAGCAAAGAATGAATATGTTTTAATATTATTGGTCAAACTCTAAATATGTATTTCACACATACAAATTGGTTTCATTGAGCACTTCACAAATATTTCTTCATGTTTATAATTTTTATATTTTTAATTTGTCTGATTTTGGAGAGTGGACTCATTTCCAATTTCTGTAAAGAAAGGTTAGTTAAGTATGCCATTTCCCTTTTCTTTTACATCTGCAGAACACTGAAGTGGCCTTATTCAAGGTCAGAGGAGAGTGCATTCAGGCTTAAGTGATTCGTCATCACTCAAGTAAAAGAGATTTCAGTTTTCCTAGAAATGATTGAATGATTTTCCTTTGTATTTTTGTCTTCAAATTAAAGATTATATGCTACATATTGCTCTTGAAATCAATTTACATGTCAATACATATCTTGCAAGCAATTGGTCTACAAGTTCTGCTTCTCAGAACTATCATATGAGCTAAATTTTTTCTAACTTCAAAGATATCTAATAGTATTTTTCTTTTGTTAATATAATAGTATGTTTCATTTAGAGATTCCCAATATCAGAATGTGATAAGCTTTCTACCTTGTAATTGTATCTCTTTTCATTTCTTATTTTAAAACGGAAGTCGCTTAGCTCACCACAGACCAATACTCCTTCAGTATTTTGTGCCTTTTACTTTTGGATCTGACAAGTAGGCAACTGATACAGTTGGTGCCTTTGTGTAGATGCTTATTGTGTTATATATCTTTATTCATGGTCTATTTATATTATTTAATAAAGTAAAATATTCTCTAAAATGTTTTAATTTATCTTATAGTTTATAAATTTACTTCTATTTATGATATATGGAGTCAACTAACTTAAAATTTAATACTGTAAGAGATTTTGATTAAAAAATTCGTATCCATTAACTATAGTATGTGACCATAAGTTTTAAGATATATCTTAAGTACAATTTCGTTGTGACACAAACTTCTTAAGTTGGTGTTTTTTGTTGTTGTTGTTGTTGTTTTTTTAAATACTTTATTTTTTTACTTCAAGTTACATCTCAGTCACAAACCCCTCCCTATTCCCCCTTCCTATCCTGCCCTTCCACCCTCTTCCGCCCAGAAGTTTCCCCTTTCAGTCCAACAGATGGTTCCTTCTCTTATAACAGTAAATATTATACAGAACAACAGATATAAATATGCCACATTTATGAGAGTTAAATGGCCCAGTATACCTTCCTAATGTCCAGTTTATACATATTTGGCCCCTGACTTTAACATTCTACTATCTAACCATCTCCGTGAGTTTAAAGGTCTATATCTGACTCAACATTCATACTAACTTGCAACACACTTTTAAGAGTATCTTCTTAGATTTTTAACACCCTCTTGAATCCTAAACAACTCAAAATTTAACTAAGAGACTCTAGCTGTCTATTCTTCAACCACCTCAGAGACCTGAGAGGGATAAGTATATCTGCTTATATAGGAAGTGCAGGGCCTGCAGCTTCCAAAACTAAGAAAGGACATATCAATGACTGCCTGGACAGTTCCCATTTTCTCTCCATACATTCCTGCATCAGTCTTCAGCCTTTGGGTCCTGTTTCTCTGACAGACATTTGTTGCAGAGCAGGGATTATGAAGGACTTACTTACCCTGTCTTGGCAGAGTTAGGCTGTCGACTTCCCTGCTACCAAGTTTTGTCCTTTTTGGAGAGCAGTCTGTCTGCAGTTGGTGCAAGGGGTTTTTTCATGCCAAGAGATAGGCTTGCCACTAATTCAACCATCTTACAGTGGAGATTCTTTGATGCTTATTTTCTACTTGGAGTAGAATGGGGGTGCTGTCAGGCGCTGATATGTCTCGTTATCAAAAAAAAGAAAATCTTAATTTAAGATAACATCTTTGAATGCCATATTCTGCAGATCTCTTGGGGTTTTTGCAGATGCCCTATCCATCTCTTGTATTTAGATAAGCAAATGTTGCTTGTCTCTTAGCAATTTGATTACTGGGGAGTTTAGAGAATATCTGTGATAGACTGTCATAGTAGCTAACAAAGTGACATGTTTGCATGACTAGGAGTTTGTTTTACTTAACAATCCTAGACTGTTTTAGACGGTTGGTATCAAGAGGCCAGAACTTCACATTTTATTTTTAAGTATCTCTAGGTATGATACCATTAGGAAGCATTAACTTTAAATTTGTATCAATATACAAAGATCTATTCAATTGTGGTTAAATATACTCTTAATTATGTATCAATATACAAAGATCAATGTCTATGTAGCCAAATACAATCTTAATATTACGTCCATATACAAGGGTCAATATCATTGTGGCCAACTATAATCTTAATTTTGTATCAATATACAAAGATCAATACCGATGTAATCCAATACAATCTTATTTTTTCACAATAAACAATGGTCAATACCACTTTAGCCAAATAAACTACTAATTTTGTATCAATATACAAAGGTATAAGGGCATATTCAATAATCTGCCCCTTCTTCTTGGACCTTCCTGTGCTATGTCTATATCTCATTTTTCTCAAGCCTATGCACTCCTACATAGGAGAGGAAGAAGGATACAGAAAAGGAAAAGTAGGAAGTCCCTGGGGCTAATCTCCAAAACCCATTAAACAGGACCATTTATCAGCTTGTAATCTCTTCCTCTAAATATCAGAGTTTTCAGTTATCCTTCAAATAACCAAAAAGAAGGGCGGAGAAACACTTTCCCCACCCTCTGGGCATGGGACATCGCTCTCTTAAAGTGACTTCCTGCTGATTTGGGTCGTAGTAGACCTGTTTGGGGCCCAAACCCAAATGGAAAAAATGGTTAAAAATGTTAGTAAACTCCTTTTATATTCAGTCTTTCTGTTCTCAGCTGTTTAGATGACCTAAGGAGTTTGTAGGCAGAAGCTGATCCTGCAGGCTTCACTGAGGTTCCGGCCGGGGCATTGTGTAGAGCTGAACAGTCCCAGCCACATTGGATTGCTGTGGTTGCAGGCCCCCGATGGAGACAGCCATTGAGGAAGTCTGCCAGGCAGACTCAACTGGGTCCTCCTTGGTGCCTGATTCTGCTCTCTGCTGAGGTTTCTGCTGTCCAGCCGTCCCCTGGCTCCCCTAATGGATGCTTCGATTCTCCTGGAAAGAATAGAACAGAGCCCTGCCCCAATCCCAACCCTGGGACAATTACCCTCTTTTTTTTGTGGGGGGGGGGCTAAGTAGTACTTCACCTGAAGCAAATTTGGCCTTCCGACAACATACAAAGCGTTATCTTTCAATCCGGGTTAAAGAAGAAATCATTCTGTCACCTTGGAGCTAAACCAGCTCCAGTGTATATATTTTGAGATCCCAAGGGACAATCTGCCTGCATCGAGAAGGCCTTTTGTAAGTAGCCTCCAAACCTAGGGCCCTCCAAATCCCATGTATGTGTCTCTGAACTCTAATTATTGGGATCAGAGACCTGTGTTTCCCATCTGAAGGGATCAAAGATGTGTTCCACCACTCCTGGATCGAAGTCTTTCTCTATTTAGAGTTTGCCCTGCATCAGGCTGACCCTGAGCTCCGGGATCTGCCCGTTTCTGTCTCCAGTGTGCTGGGAGCTGGGACCAAGGGTGTATTCTTCTTGAATGGTGGGACCAAGACAATGCACCCTCACCACCCCGCACCGTATGACTCCAGAATACATAAGACCACCAACTCTACGGTGCTCCCCCCGTCTCCACTGAAGTCAAAGGCATGGGCCAACACCACAATTCTCTTGTATTTTACCTTAGCTCCATGTCTTCTCGACACCTGGAGGTCTGCAAAACCAGGCCAAACGGCTGTATCCTCTATTCCATTCACAGTGTTTCAGCCCTGCCACCTGCCCTTTTTTTATTTTTAGTTAGTAAAATTATTTGTTTGTTGCTTCAGGTTACATCCTTATCATATTGTCCTCTTTTCCCGCTTTCCAGACCCACCCTCCCATGCTCTACCCCCTGACCCTTCCGTCTTGTTCCTCTGGGGTGGAGTGTCCCTGCCTAACAGTCTCTCACCACATATCAGGAGTCATATGAGGGCCAAGAGCCTCTTCATTCACCGGGGGCCTACGAGGCAGTACTGCCAGTGAAAGGTGTCTCCTTGCTACTGGGGGAATACTAAAACAAAAGACCAACAAACACACAAACCCACAAAACAAAGAATATTAACAAAAAAAAGAGAGGAAAAAGAGAAGGGAAAAGGAAAAAGAAAAAAAGGAGAAGGAAAAAGAAAAAGATAAAAAAAAATTTATGTCCATGTTCCTTTTGGTGTGTTGGTTGTAGTACAGATATCCTGTATGATATAGCTAAAATCCTACTATAAGTGAATAGATGCCATGTGCATCCTTCTGAGACTGGGTTAGCTCACTCAGGATGAGCTTCTCTAGATCCATCCATTTGGTTGCAAATTGCATGATTTCATTGTTTCTGATAGCTGAGTAATATTCCAATGTATAGATGTACCACAGTTTTTTAATCCATTCTTCAGTTGAGGGACATCTGAGTTGTTTCCAATTTCTAGCTATTACAAATAAGGCTGCTATGAACATAGATGAGGAGACTTCCCTATGTCTCCCTGAAAGGTCCTTTGGGTGTATACCCAGAAGTGTTATGGCTGGGTCCTGAGGCAAGGTTATTCCTAGATTTCTAAGATATCGCCAGACAGACCTCCATAGTGGTTGCACAAGCCTGCACTCCCACCAGCAATGGAGTAGGGTTCCCCTTTCTCCACACCCTCGCCAGCATGCACTATCATTTGAGCTCTTTATCTTAGCCATTCTTACAGGTGTTAGGTGGAATCTCAGGTTCGTCTTGAGTTGCATTTCTCTGATGATTAAGGATGTTGAACATTTCTTCAGGTGTCTCTCAGCCCTTAGGGATTCCTCCTTTGTGAATTCTCTATTTAGCTCCATCTCCCATTTTTGATTGGATTATTTGGTTTCTTGGCATTTAGTTTCTTGAGTTCTTTGTAGATTTTAGATAATAGCCCTCTATCAGATGTGGGGTTGGTGAAGATTTTCTCCCAGTCTGTAGGCTGCCGTTTTGTTCGAATGACAGTGTCCTTTGCCTTACAGAAGCTTTTCAGTTTCATGAGGTCCCATTTATTGATTGTTGATCTCAGGTCCTGAGCTGTTGGTGTTCTTTTCAGGAAGTTGTCAAGTGTGCCAATGAGTTCGAGGGTTTCTTCTATTTTTCTACTAGTATATTTAGTGTGGCCAGCTTTATGTTAAGGTCTTTGATCCACTTGGATTTAAGTTTGGTACAAGGTGATAGGTATGGGTCTAATTTCATTCCTCACAAGTGGACATCCAGTTGGACCAGCACCATTTGTTGAAGATGTTGTCCTTCTTCGATTGTGTGGTTTTGGATTCTTTGTCAAATTTTAGTTGGCCATAGGTGTGTGGGTCCATGTTTTGGTCTTCAATTCGATTCCATTGATCCACTGGTCTGTTTCTATACCAGTACCATGCTGTTTTTATTACTGTTGCTCTGTAGTACAGCTTGAAATCTGGGATGGTGATACCTCCAGATGTTTTTTCATTGTACAGGATTGATTTAGCTATTCTGGGCTTTTTGTTGTTCCATATGAAGTTGAGAATATCTTTGTCCAGGTCTATAAAGAATTGTGTTGGTATTTTGATAGGAATTGCATTAAATCTATATATTACTTTTGGTAGGATAGCCATTTTTATTATGTTGATCTTACCTATCCATGAGCATGGGAGATCTTTCCATCTTCTAAAGGCCTCTTCCATTTCTTTCTTCAGGGGCTTGAAGTTCTTGTTGTATAGGTCCTTTACATGCTTGGTTAGAGTTACCCCCAGGTATTTTATGTTGTATGTGGCTATTGTGAAGGGGGTTGTTTCCCTTATTTCTTTCTCAGTATATTTGTTTGTTGTATAAAGAAGGGCTTCTGATTTTTTTGAGTTAATTTTGTATCCAGCCACCTTGCTGAAGTTGTTTATCAGCTGTAAGAGTTCTTTGGTGGAGTTTTTGGGGTCGCTTATGTATACTAACATATCATCTGCGAATAGGGATAATTTGACTTCTTCATTTCCAATTTTTATCCCTTTGATCGCCTTTAGTTGTCTTATTGCTCTAGCAAGGACTTCAAGTACTATATTGAAGAGATATGGTGAAAGTGGACATCCTTGTCTTGTCCCTGAGTTTAAAGGGAAATGCTTCAAGCTTCTCTCCATTTAATTTGATGTTGGCTACTGGCTTGCTGTATATTGCCTTTATTATTTCTAGGTATGGTCCTTGTAAGCCCGTTATCTCCAGAACATTTAGCATGGAGGGGTGTTGGATTTTGTCAAATGCTTTTTCTGCATCTAGCGAGATTATCATGTGGTTTTTTTCGTTCATCTTGTTTATGTGGTGAATTACATTGATAGACTTTCGTATATTGAACCATCCCTGCATTCCAGGGATGAAGCCTACTTGATCATGGTGTATAATACTTTTGATGTGTTCTTGAATTCGGTTTGCTAGTATTTTATTAAGTATTTTTGCATCTATGTTCATGAGGGAGATTGGTCTGAAGTTCTCTTTCTTTGTTGGGTCTTTGTGTGATTTAGGAATCAGAATGACAGTGGCCTCATAGAATGAGTTTGGCAGTGTTCTTTCTGTTTCTATGTGGTGGAAGAGTTTGAAAAGTAATGGTGTTAGTTCCTCTTTGAAGGTCCGGTAGAATTCCGTGCTAAAGCCCTCTGGCCCTGGGCTTTTTTTTGGTTGGTAGATTGTTAATGACTGTTTCTATTTCCTTGGGTGTTATTGGGCTGTTTAAGCTCTTAATCTGATTTTGATTTAGTTTTCGTAGGTGGAATTTATCGAGGAAATTTTCCATTTAGCTTAGGTTTTCAAATTTAGTGGAATATAGTTTTTTAAAGTAATGCCCGAATATTTTCTGGATCTCCTCAATGTTTGTTGTTATTTCTCCCTTTTCATTTCTGATTTTGTTGATTTGGGTTCTTTCCCTTTGCCTTTTAGTTAATTTGGCTAGGGGTCTGTCTATTTTGTTGATTTTCTCAAAGAACCATCTCTTGGTTTCATTGATTCTTTGTATAGTTCTTTTTGATTCTAAGTTGTTGATTTCAGCCATAAGTTTGATGATTTCCTGCCTTCTGCTCTTCTTGGGAGTGTTTGTTTCTTTTTTTTCCAATTCACCCAGCTTATCTGTTAGTTCACTAATATGAGCTGTCACAATTTTCTTTTTGAAAGCACTTAGTGCTATGAACTTTCGTAGCACAGCTTTCAATGTATCCCATAGGTTTTGGTATGTTGTGTCTTCATTGTCGTTGGATTTTAAGAAGTCTTTGATTTCCTTCTTTTTTTCTTCCCTGACCCAGTGGTCATCCAGTAAGGAGCTGTTCAATTTCCATGTGTGTGTAGGCTTTCTGTTGATTCTTTTGCTGTTGAAGACCAGCTTTATTCCGTGGTGGTCTGATAAGATACAAGGTGTTATTTCAATTTTCTTGTATCTATTGAGACTATCCTTGTGACCAACTATGTGGTCGATTTTGGAGAAGGTTCCGTGGGGTGCTGAGAAAAATATGTATTCCTTTGTGTTTGGGTGAAACGTTCTGTAGATATCTGTTAGGTCCATTTGTTTCATGATCTCTGTTAGACTCAATATTTCTCTGTTTGTCTTCTGTCTTGATGATCTGTCCATTGTTGTGAGTGGGGTGTTGAAGTCTCCCACTAGTAATGTGTTGTGATCGACGTGCGCTTTAAGTTTTAGAAGTGTTTCTTTTACGAAAGTAGGTGCCTTTGTATTTGGGGCATAGATGTTCAGTATTGAGATTTCCTCTTGATGAATATTCCCTTTAATGTGTATATAGTGCCCTTCTTTGTCTTTCTTCATTAACTTCAGTTGGAAGTCTGTTTTGTTTGATATTAGGATGGCTACTCCAGCTTGCTTCCTGGGTCCATTTGCTTGGAAAACCTTTTCCCTGCCCTTTACTCTGAGGCAGTGTCTATCTTTGGTAGTTAGATTTGTCTCTTGTATGCAGCATAAGGAAGGGTCTTGCTTGCGGATCCACTCTGTAAACCTATATCTTTTTATTGGGGAGTTGAGTCCATTGATGTTGATGTATATTAGTGACCTGGGGTTGTTATTTCCCATTAGTTTGGTATAGGTGGTGGTCCTGTGCCTCTTTTTTTTCAGTTGCTTAGGGGTTTTCTATTCCCTTTGTTTTCTTGGGTGGAGTTTTCTTCTCTGGGTTGGGATTTTCCTTCTAGGATTTTCTGTAGGGCTGGGTTGTGGGTAGATATTGTTTAAATTTGATTTTGTCATGGAATATCTTGTTTTCTCCATCTATGTTGATAGAGAGTTTTGCTGGGTAAAGTAGTCTGGCTGGGCACCTATGATCTCTCAGGACTTGTAGTATATCTTACCAGGCCCTTCTAGCTTTTAAAGTTTCTGAGGAGAAGTCAGGTGTAATTCTGATGGGTCTGCCATTGTATGTGACTTGACCTTTTTCTCTTACAGCTTTTAATACTCTTTCTTTGTTCTTTACATTTGGTGTTTCAATTATTATGTGGCGAGAGGAGTTTCTTTTCTGATCTAATCTGTTTGGTGTTCTGTAAGCCTCTTGGATTTTAATTGGCATCTCTTTTTTCAGGTTTGGGAAGTTTTCCTCTATGATTTTGTTGAAGATATTTCCTGAACCTTGGAGTCGGGAGTCCTCTCTTTCCTCTATACCTATAATTCTTAGGTTCCGTCTTTTCATTCAGTCCTTGATTTCTTGGATGTTGTGGGTGAGAGATTTTTTAGCCTTCTCATTTTCTTTGGATGTTGTACTGATTTCTTCCACTGAATCTTCCATGCCTGAGATCCTGTCTTCCATCTCTTGCATCCTATTTTTGATACTCACATCCGTAGTTCCTGTTCTCATCCCTTGATTCTCCACTTCCTCTTTTAACTCTGACTGTGTTTTCTTTATTGTTTCCATTTCTATTTTCATGTCTTGTATGGTTTTGTTCGTTTTGTACATTTCCTTCTTCAGCTTGCTTGTTTTTGTATGAAAATCTTTCATTGCTTTGTCCTTTTCCTGTTCAAGCTCTGTCACCTTGGCTTGGAGCTCTTTAATGGTGTTGTTGCTTGTTTTGACTTGTAAAATTGTGGCTTCTTTGAAATCCTTCATATATTTAAGTTCTTCTTGCAGGGACTCTATCACTTTCCATAATGCAGAATTGTCAACATTTTCATGTGTTTCTGTTGGTGTGAGGTCATCTGAATTGGATGAGCTAGGATAATTCTGCTTTGTTGGAGTCGTATTTCCTTGATTTCTATATTTTTTTTTTTTGGACCTTTGGCCATTGGACGCATTTAGCTGTCTGTTCTTGTCGTTTTCTCTTCTTGGATCCACAGTGGATGCTTTGGTGCAGGGGACAAGTTACTTGGCTATCTGTCTTTGCTTACAGGGGGATTTCAGTGTCACTGTGGTTTTAATCGCCTGAGGCACTGTGAGCTGGTGCAGCCTATTCCCAGGTTGTGAGTAATGGACCGGGATTGTTTTACTACTCCCAATTCAGACTTCTCTATGTTGCACTCTGAGTTATCAGCCTGTAATGGTTCTGATGGTATGGACCTGTTTGCCCAGGCACAGATTCTGTGGGCTTTGTTTGTCATCACGGAGGCTGACAGGGTCTGGCTCCACACCTAATATGTCTGGATTTTCCAGGACACAGCTATGGTCCCGATTTCTGGTTTCTCACTAGGCTTCTCGCCACAGGCCTGACCTCTGTGCCTGATTCCCTCCCTGTCTGCGCAGCCGCGGGTCTCCCTCCCTGGCTGCTCGGCCGTGAGTGCACCGAGCCCCGGATCCTCCGGCCGCCTGAGTGGGCCTCTCTCCCCAACAGCTCAGCCGTGGGTGCGTGGATCCCTGGCCCCGCCTGCGCCTGGCTCCCTCCCCAGTTGTCCTGCCTTGGGTTTGCAGGGATTTGGCCCTGCTGGCACTGGGCTCCCTCCCCAGCTCTGCTGCCGTAAGTGCACTGGGATTCGGCCCCTCCTGCCCGCCTTTGGCTTCCCGGCCTCCCGCTCTCTCGGAACCTCCACCCTCTGTAAATCAAGCGGCTGTGGACCACCCGCTGAGCTCCCTGTTTGATCCTTGCTAAGATTTCCACTATCTCGCTAAGTTTCTTAAGTGGGTATAAGTTCTTCCTGAGGTGTGGGGAGCCCAGTAGGCTAGTGATCGATTGCCAAGTGGCCTCTGATTCTGCCTGCTGTGAGTTGGGGTCGATCTCACCAGGTGCCTCTCCAAATGGGAGTTTCCGAATCCCGGGTTTAGTGGCTTCCGTGTCTGTGAGAGATGGGGGGAGAGCCTTACCTTGGGACTTTTAACAGTCCCTTGGGAGCTGTGAGTGTTCCTGGGGGGGTCTAGCCCCTCTGGTTTTTGCACAGTGCCCAATAACTCTGTGTTTCTTATGGCTCTTTTTTCCCCGCGTTCAAAATGCGTCAGTGTAGGTCGCCGCCATCTTGGCCCCCCAAGTTGGTGTTTTATAACATATTATTTGAGATATGTATTTCATATAGTTATTATTGAGTTTTTTGTGGTCTGCAATTTTATAGAATATATGTATAATTCAATCATATTTAATTTATATAAAATTGTGTATACCATGGATTCCATGGAATATTTAGTCCATGCGCTTAATGTATTTGATCTTATTATTTTGTGTTCCCTCTTTTATCCTGATATCATCTCTCTCTTGTCATTTTCCTCTGCTCTAATAGCGCCTTCCATTTATAGTTTGTAGATTATATGGTTTGTATCATTTCAATTATTGTGTGTTTTTCTTATTCACTTGTTATTAATGTTCAAAATTTTCCATATTTCTTAATATGTGTTAAGAGGCAAAACAAAAAAATGAGATAGACCACACCTGCTAGAAAACAGGTAAATTGCCCACATATCTTTCCTCTTTCTCTAGTCTCTAAGATCCAATTCCAAAATCTCATCCCTAGCACTTTAACATAACATCAGTTGCAGTCTCTCTGGACATTACCTATGGATCACACAGACCATTCCTTTATAAGCTCACTCCCCCAACATTGATCCATTTCAGGATCCAAGACCAGTACACATTCCTTATCAACAGAACATATAAGCTGACCATTAAAACAGGCAACACACTGCTGGTCCACTACCTAAAAGTCCAAACAGGAAACAGAAACCAAAAAACAATTCACTTACCAAATAAAGACAAACCCAGAAATCAGCAACTAGACCTATAGTCATACCAATTCCAGATGCCTATGTGCCAACATAAGAACATAATTAAAAATGAACATAGTCAATAATATCCAGGACAATATGTCTCCATTAGAGCCCATCTATCTTACCATGTCGGGCCTTGAATATTCCAAAATAGCTGAAGCACAAAAAAAAGACCCTAAACCAATTAATAAAGATACATGAAGAAAGCTGAGGTCCTTAAAAAGAAATTAATAAAAATCTTAAAGAAAACAGAAACAAACAATTTGAGGAAATAAATAAATCTCTTAATGAAAGCCAAGAAAATACAAACAAAGAGTTGAAGACCTGAAAACAGAAATAGAAGCAATAAAGCAAATAAAAACTGAGTGAATTCTTTAAATAAAATCTTAGGATTTCAAACATTAACTACAGGAATAAGTTTTCTTCAGCAGAATAAAAGAAATGGAGGAAAGAATCTTAGGCACTGAGGATCTAATAGAAGAAAGAGATGCTTTGTCAAAGAACATGCAAAATCTAAAGAAAAATTCCTGACACAAAACATCCAGAAAATATAGGACACAATAAAATCTCCAAACATAAGAATAATAGATTAAAAGAAGGGAGAAGAATTTCAGCTCAAAGATCCAGAAAATATTTTCAACAAAATCCTGAAAGAAATATTCTTAGCCTAAAGAAGAAGTTGCCTATAAAGGTACAAGAACCATTCAGAGCACCAAATATTTTGGAGCAGAAAAAAAGAGTTCCCTTGCAACATAAAAATTAAAGCACTAAACATACAAAGAATGAATAATAAAAGCTGCAAGGAAAAAAGAGCAAGTAACAGAAAAAGCAAGACCTATTAGATATGCATATGACTTCACAGTACAGACTTTAAAAGCTAGTAGAATCTGGATAGATGTGCTACAGAAAGTGAAAACACACATGCCAGGCCAGAATACATACATAGCAAAACTTTCAACCAATATAATTGGAGAAAACAACATATTCTATGATAAAGTCAAGTTTAAACTATATCTACCTACAAATCTATCCCTACAGAAGTTGTTACAAGGAACATTCTAACATAAGGAGTTTAACTGTACTCATGAAAACACAGAAACTCACTCCAGAAAACTCAAAAGAATAGAAACATACACATATACATACATCATCATCATCATTGCCACCCCCAGCAACAGCATCATCAGCAACAAAAACAGCAAAATAGCAAGAATCATCAATAATGGTCATTGAAATATCTCAATATCAATGGTCTCAATTATCCAATAAAAAGGCAAAGAATAACAGAATAGATGTGAAAACAGGATCTATCCTTCTTCTTTATCCAAGAAACGCACTTTAACATAAAGGATAGACATTATCTGAGGGTAAAATCTAGGAAATATATTCCAAGCAAACAGCCTTAAGAATAGAGGTGGTGTAGCAATTTTAATATCTAACAAAATTGACTTCAAACCAAAACTAATCAAAAGAAATGGAGAAGTAACATTGACAAATTCTTTTATGAAGCTACAGTTACCCTCATGTCCAAACCACATAAGGACTCAACAAAGAAAGAGCATTAGAGACCAATTACCTTATGAATATAGGTAAAAGATAATAAAATACTTGTAATTCAAATTCAAGAACACATCAAGAAAATTATCTACCACAATCAAGTATGTTTCATCCAAGGGATGCAGAATGTTTCAACATATGAAAGTCAGTAAATGTAATCCACTGTATTAACAAACAGAAAGAAAAGAAACTTCATAATCATCTCATTAGATATAGAAAAGGCATTTTAGAAATTTCATCACCCCTTCCTTAATGACAAAAGTCTTGGAGAGATTAGGGATACAAAGAACACACCTCCACATAATAAAGGAAATTTACAGCAACTCTATAGTCATTATCAAATTAAATGAAGAGAAAAATTCATCTATAGATTAAAAAGCAATTACACTAAAATAAGGAACAAGACAAAACTGTTCATTCTCTACATATCCATTCAATATAGTACTTGAAATTCTAAAAAGAACAATAAGACAATTGAAGGAGATTGGGAAATACGAGTTGAAGAGGAAGAGTTCAAAGTATCATTCTTTTTAGATGAAATGATATATATGTAAGTAACTATAAAAAACTTCACTAGGGAATTTGTACAGCTGATAAACATATCCAGTGAAGTGCTAGATATAATATTTCATAGAATATATTGTATATTAATTAATATATAATAAAATTAAATAATTATGTAATTAATATAATATAATAACATAAAATAATATATTCGCAAAAATTTAATATGCTCTCCTATATATAAATGGCAAATGAACCAATCAGGGAAAATCAGAGAAATAACACCTTTCACAATAGCCTCAAAATAAGTATCTTAAGGCACCTCTACCCAAGCAAATGAAAGGTTTTTATGATAAAAACCTTCAAATCTTTGAACAAAGAAATTGAAAAAGATCAGAAGATGGAAAGATCTACCATGTTTATGGATCTCTAGGATTAACAAAAAGTAACCATCCTACCAAAATTCATCTATAGATTAAATGTAATCCCCATCAAAATTCCAACACAATTTTTTACAGACTTTGAAAGGACAATTGTCAACTTCATATGATAACACACACACACACACACACACACACACACACACACACACACACACA
>CAJQZJ010004752.1:6282408-6342107 GCA_907164525.1 Lophiomys imhausi
CCTCTTGATTCCTAAACAACTCAAAATTTAACTATGAGACTCTAGCTGTCTATTCTTCAACCACCTCAGAGACCTGAGAAAGTCTATAACCACAACAACTCAAAATCGCTAAGATCGTTCAGCTCCACAGACTACTCCAGCCAGATCTTCAGTAAAGTTCTGAAGATCAGCTTCTGTCTATGAACTTCGTAGGACATCTAAATAGCTGAGCACAAAGGGACTGAACATCAAATGATTCTATTAACATTTTTAACCATTTTTCCATTCTTATTTGGGCCCCAAACAGGTTTACTACGTCCCAAATCAGCAGGAAGTCATTTTAAGAGAACAACGTCCCATCCCCAGAAGGTGGGGAGGGTGTTCTTCCCCTTTGGTTATTTGATAGATAATAGAAAATTTTTGTTATTTAGGGGAAAAGACTACAAGCTGTTAAATGGTCTTGTTAACTTTGCTTTCTTATATAGCGATTATGTGCATCAGGTTTTGTCTCAACTCATAGTAATGTATCTAGCTCATTGAAATTATTTTGATTCTTCTGTTGTTAATCATTGAAAGTTCATCCATTTCAAACTAACAATAACCTTATGGAAGATTCCACTGCTAAAACTATCAGACCATTCCCTATCAATGATGCTTGAAAAGCCTATGTCCTATCCACCATTCCTGTTAATAACATTTTTAGAGGATTCTTCCTAAATATGAGAAAAGCAATGAGCAGAGAAGCTGAAGAAATACTTAATTCACTTAACTATTTTGCTTAGGGCCATTCCTGCATGTAACAGTGTATATTTTTCATTAACTAGAATAATAAAAAATCAAATGCAATTAACTGAGCTAATATGAAGGGACAAGATAAATGGTATATCCTAATAGAATTCCAATGCTAACAACTTCAAGCCATAGCTGTCCTATTTGTGGACTAGAGCAAATAATGTTAAGCTAAAGAACCAACTAATGGATGATTAATGTTCCTTATTAAATTAGATGAAGGAAAATAACAATGTTTGGATGTTAGCAAGTCAGTGGAAGGAAAAAAAGAAACTTTGATGAGGATATTTTTCCTCAAGTTTATTTTATAAAGATAGTCAATATAATTACTTAGAGAAATAAAATTGGTTTATTATTGACTCTAAATATTCCTTTAGTTTTATATGGAAGTACAATTTACAACTCAGGCTTCCTTCTGGAGGTACATAGCTGATGCACAATAATTTATATATTTGCATATATATTCTGCATTAATATTTTGGTTTAAGAGCTCATAAGAAGAGATCTTCTGGATGGGAGAGATGGCTCATCGATCCTAATAACACAAGTTTTATCCCCAAAGTCACATGGTGTATTCCATGGTCCATGCAAGACCATTTACATAACCTACACCCATAAAATGAGATAAAATGAGCAAATGAATAAATGAAATTTTGTACAAGCTTTCTAAGTAACTGATTAAAGAAGGAGTAAAGTATGACCTTATGAGAAGTCGTTTTTTGTTGTTTTGCTTTATTGTTTGTTTTTACTTTAGGTGTTACCTTTCACTATATTTTATATAACTTTTATATGATAGTGATCACATGAATATGATTAAAATGATCATTTTCAAAATGTTTCAAAAATGAAACTTTCTGAAAACTGAACCTGAGAATCTGCTTTGCACCTGTGGAGGTCAGAATACATACTGGATAGTAGGTTCTCTTTTCTCTAGGTGGCTCCGGGAATGGAACTCATTTGGCAGGATTAGGAAGAGGGACATTTTAGTCACTTAACTATCTTGCTAACCACAGAGGATTTATTTTGTGCATAATTATGTGATCAAGCAAGGGATCAGAAGACTACACTGAATTATCATAGAAAAGGTATAGTGCAATAGAAAGACAAACAGATAGACATACAGACAGCCAGACAGACAGAAAGATAGATTGATAGATGACTGTCCAAAAGAGACAAGAATCTTTATTCATTTAACTAATAGTGAAAACATAGTAAGTATAAATTCTGAAAGTGTATTGATAATATTTTAAAAAACAGAACATTTTACATATTGGCAAGAGGACAATTTGATATGAAAACAAGCAGAACAGCAGTTCTTTGTTCTGAAAAGTTGGAAGCTAAGCTTATTATATCATAATTGTAATACTTATCAATGAACAGCAAGCTTTATAAAACAGATAATTTGAAATACACATGTGGAACTAAATGCCTTTATGAGTAGCTGGTTCTTATTAAAATAAATGAAACATGTATTATGTTTCCAGCAATATAATGAACAAATTTATGATAAATATTATATGCAAATACAAAATGGAAAAATTTCAGCACCTGGTTTTGGAATCTCTGTAAATTCTTATATTTTTTTCAATTTTTAGTAAGAAACAGGAAAACTGTTTTCATTATATATATTATATAATATGTTATATATATAATAAACATCTGTAAGTATTTTTCTTTTATCTTCTCATAAAACTCCCATAGAATTTGTTAAGGCATATGGCATGTCATTATATTATTGATTTAAAAGGTAATAGAATGCATTCTTACCTACTGTGTATTTTATTTTTTTAATTTTTAAGGTAAATTTTCAACAATAGCCAAAGACCTGAGAACTTCACATCCAAATTGTGCTCATTCAACTAAGTGGTAGGAGTACACCTAAGAGTCCCTTTACTAAACATGTTAACCAAGTTCAATGCACGCACTCTAAGCATGGAGCTGATCTTTATTTCACACAAACTACTTAAATACAGAGAAGTGAGTTTAGAATGATATACAATATTGTCCACCTATACTTAGTTGTTCATCAACATATGAAGTGCAAATATCATTTTTTAATATAACCTGAGAAGTACCATATTCATTAAAGGTTTTGCCTCTATGAGGTAAGGTGACTCAAACAGCAAAGTTTATTCCCTCTAACTTGATGACCAACCACCTTGGAGAAAGAGACAATCTATAATCTAAATTTATTTTCTGTCTTCCACCTGTATGCCTGTCCCTTTCTTACACATCATCTCTGCAAAGGTGCAAATAAAGAAAGAAAATTAAAACAACAGTGATCTATTTCAACTAAATGATAATTTAACCCAAATTTTCAGTAAATCTCCCTAGTATAAAGCTTGATGTATTTTTAACCTTCACATCTACTGACTCTTTTATATTTTAATAGATTACGCTCAGTTTCTTGAATATTATTAATTTAAATGTTTTTGCTATACATGTATGCCTTGTTTGGGATATAGATAAAAACAAACAAAGGTTTGAGTTGTTACTTTTAAAGAAACAGGATTTAAAGTTGGGCTTATACATGAAAATAATACATTTATAATATGATCTTTTGTGAAATGCATGCATACGCTCTCTAAGGCTTATTCCTAAGCAGGATTGCATATGCAATTACTATCAATATGCTGTCTTTAGTATATGTGTGTGTATATATGTGTATATATACCTAAATGTACCCTGTTCTATCAATATTATGCTACGTACAGTTACATTTCATGTTTAATCATTTAACACTTGACAATCCGTTGGTGTGCTCTTCCCTGAGGACGACTACCTCTCTCTCTCAGCTTTTCTCAGTTGCTTATAGTTCTTTTTGTAGGGTTGATATATTCTTTTTTAAATTATAACTTTAAATCTTAAAGCACAGCTTTATTCATAATAGCAGAAACTGTAAACAATGTAGATGTCCCTCAACTGAGGAATGGATAAAGAAATTGTGGTACATTTCTAGAAAAGAATACTAGTCAGCTATTAGAAAGAAGGATGCAATTTCTAGGCAAATGATCAGAACCAGAAAGGTCATTCTGAGTGAGGTGACACAAATCCAGAAAGACACACATAGTATGTACTCACACATAATCAGATATTAGCCATCAGGGCAGGATAACCATGCTACAACCTACAGACCCAGAGAAATTAAATAACAAGGAGGATTCAAGGGATGATGCTTGAATCTCTCTAAGTAGGGGAAATCAAATAGACACTGGAAATGGTTGGAGAGAAGGAGCTAACTTGACAGGAACCTAACATAACTGTCCTTTTTGTTATGTTTTAACATAACAAATAGACTTTATTCTGCAGATAATGGACACAGACACAGAGACTCACAGACAAATGTTGGGCAAAACTCAAACAGCCTTGTAGAAGAGTGAGGAGAAGGATCTAGGGAGCTGGAGGAGTCAAGGACACCACAAGAAGACCTACATAGCCAATTACATCAGCCTAAGTGAAGCTCATGGAGAGTGAACCACCAACCAAAGAGCTTTCATGGACTGGTCCTAGGCCCACTACACATATGAAGCTGATGGGCTGCTTGGTCCTCAAGTACATCCATAAACAATTGGAGTGGGGTCTATCCCAAGCTTGCCGCCCTCTGGAGCTCATTTTCCTAGCATAGCTGTCTAATCTTGCCTAAATGGAAGAGGAGGCATTTAGTCTTGATAGGTTTGATGTGCCAGAGTGGGTTGGTACTGGTTGTGAAAGGGTATGGGGGAAGTGGGTGGGAGGGTAGGAATGGAAGGAGGGAAGAGAAGGGGATTGCGATTGTAATATAAAATAAACAACTAAATAAATCTTAAAATATAAAAAAATTAAAAATATATATAAATACACAATGTATTTTGCTTAAGGACTGCTCCAGATTTTTTTATTAAATTTAATATGTTCATACCAGCATCTAATTTATTAATATTTTTCAGTATTTATATTTCATATTTCTTTTGCTTATTTACTTAATAGAAAGGCAACTAACAAAGTAAGAATATTTTACTATTCAGAGTTGTTTTTTGTTCTGAGAGCTTAAATCTACTAGGGATAAATGATGTAGCTTGAGGTCAGTAAACATGTGATTTGCTGTTGCACAGTAAAGGTCACACCCACTTCCCAAACTGTGAGATTCAATGTTGCTCTAGAGAAAGCATTCCATTGTCTCCTCATCCATCTAGAGAGGAAGAAACCTTACTCGAAGTGCAAGGAAGATCCTGACAAAAGTGTGAGGAATTCACCAGGTCTGCATGACTTTTTCACAGTTGAGGGATAGGAGATGGTTTCACATAGCTCTCTGACACAATTTGCTGTGAGTCTCTTCCAAGACATGCTTGCTATTAAATATCAGAATGTACTTTAGCCAGCATTCACTGTGAAGGAACTTGAATTTATTTATGTGCCATTATTTCTACCACTAATTATACTTAAAAACATTTTGAAACGCGTAATAGGTTTCATCAAGCTGTATTAAGAACATCAAGTGATATGATTTGTATTCTAAAAAGAAGAGTAAAATCACTAAACTCAACCCTTATATTTTTATGAACAAAAATGGTGTTAACACATACATAAGAAAACAAAAACAGGGGCTGAAGAGATAACTCAGTAATTATGAGCAATGATTACTTTTCCAGAAGACACAGGTTTCATATCCAGCACCTATGTGGTAAGTTTTTGGAATCTTCGTTTTAGGGATTCATTGCCTTTTTCTTGCCTCCATGGCCTCCATGTGATCACACAGACACATGGTAGAGTAACCCAAGAATTGTGAGGAGAAAAATCAGATCTACAATAGTCCAATTAAAGCAAACTTTATTATATATGGGCCAGGAAGATGGATACTGACTAACTCTATACCAAGGATTCCTAAACAATGGTACTGTTTTGGATTAGTCAGGTGCTCATAAAGGCAAAGCCTACAAGGCAATGGTACTTCAACATACTTCAACATAGAACATTTGTTCAGTTCATTTGTTCACACTTTTATCATCTTCATATTTTAAAATCTACCAGTATAAGAGGATGTACATTTGCTGTATGATGTTCCTGACATCTTATAAAAATCAGTATTTTTCACCAACATTGAATGATAATTTTAATACATACTTCTTTAAGAATACAGAAAATATGCTATGTATTACCACATACAATTTTAAATTTAGTGTTAGTAATCTTTATTTTCAAATGGCACTTTAATTTTATCCTATTTAACATTTTTATAATATTTAGTAAACATTTAAACCATTTATGTAATGAATTTTCTGAAGTAAAATACTGTTTCATGATTGACAATTCAAGAAATATATGTGGGCAGGATGTGGTAGCGTGCGCCTTTCATCCCAGCATTTGGGAGGCAGAGGCAGGCAGATCTCTGTGAGTGTGAGGCCAGCCTGGCCTACAAACTCAGTCCAGGACAGCCAGGACTTGTTAAAACAGAGAAACCTTGCCTTGAAAAACCAAAATATAAAAAAGTAATGTATGTGTTTCATCCACTCTCTCACTATAGTCTGGTATCTCTCTCTCCCCTTCGTCTTGCCCGCTTCTTTCCACCTACTCACTTAGACCCTGTGTGCCAGGGAAAAATGACTTAATGTCAATCATTGTCTTTAACATTTAAAAATTTCTTCAAAATCACTAAAAATGTTCAACATGTAGTGCTAATATTAAAACATTATCCTTATTATATAGATATATGACACAAAAAGTAGTATTGTTAGTCTACTTAAATACAACATAAAAACAAAAAAGAATACATCTAACATTTTATAAACAAACTTTTCTATATTTAATCTTAGCAGGTTTTCCAATCTTATTTATCAAGATACTCATGAGAGAAATGGATTTGATCTAATGGTGTGCTTTCAGTACTTTCTATCCCAATGATAATAGAAATTTTCATATCAATGTGTCTTGCACTTCATAATATTTCTCTTGGGATAAAACAATGCATTTTCTTGAGATATATTCTCCAAGTATAACTTTTATCTCTCTCTTTTCTTAAATGTTTGTTATTTCAAGTTACATCTCCATCACTGTACCCTCCCTCTACCCCTTCCAGGCCCCAACCTCCCACACTCCTGCCTTCTTCCAGAACTCATAATTCTTTGTTTTTGAATAATTAGGCCACAATTATTAAACTTATAAGGTATAACATACTTTCCCAATGTCCAGTCCATACATATTTGACAACGGATATTAATATTCTCTTATCTATCTATCTCCATAAGTTTAAAGTTGTATGTCTATCTCAATTTCCATTCTAACTTGCATTACCAACATAAAAACATCTTCTACTTTTTTTTGTTTTTTTGTTTTTTTGGTTTTTCGAGACAGGGTTTCTCTGTGTAGCCCTGGCTGTCCTGGACTCACTTTGTAGACCAGGCTGGCCTCGAACTCGCAAAGATCCGCCTGCCTCTGCCTCCCAAGTGCTGGGATTAAAGGCGTGCGCCACCACTGCCCGGCTTTAAAAACATCTTCTAAGACATAGAACATCCTTTTAATTCCTAAACAACTTAAAATTTAACTGTGAGACTATAACTATCTAGTCTTCAACCACATCAGAGACCTCTCCCTATGTAGACTTTGTGGGAATCATTTAATTCTATCATTCCCATAAAATCAAAGGCTTTCTTTTCTAAAGCTAAATATTAATAAATCATTAAAAGATAAGATTAGGCTTACTACAGTTGACATATAAATAAACATGAAGGGATTATATGGAAAACCATCATGTACTCTGGATATTTGGAGATATTTAAGAAAAAAATCAGTTAATAGCACAAAAAAATTTCTTTAGAACAGCAGGGTATATGAGTTATTCAAGTGAAAATTTTTCTCCATCAGACAAACCCACTACGTAACTCAGAATCAAATTCTACAGATCTAATCAAATTAATAATAAAAAAGATAAGATAAAAATAGAAAGAAAATTATATTAAATAGAGCCCATCTTGATGTAACAGATGTTATTTCACCCAGTTCCATTCTTATCAGCCTGGAGGAAAACAGAAAGCATGGAAAGAATAGATATTCTGTAAAGAGCTAGGGTGGTTGTGCTAGCAGTCACGTCTTATTTATATGATCATATATAGTGGTAGAAGACGCAGAAATAGATAATAAATGGCGATATTTTTTAAATTCTGCAAACAATGGCATTACTTTTTCCTCTTGTGGCTCTGATCTAGTGTACATAGCATGAGACATAGGTACTATGATTTAAATAATTTACTTTTAATGCCTCATTGAACAATCAACATGTATCTTTAACTATTTTACATGTTTCAGAAACGACCAAACTGCAGCTTTTGTATGTTTTTGGATCAAATAACAAGATGAAGAGAAGATACCTAAATTTGCTAAAGGGATGTTTTAATACATCAGGCCCTCGCATTACATAATAAGTGGGTTCTTATTTAGAACACTAATTTAATATTTTTATGCCATAGTAATATGTTATATCACTGCAAAATATTTAATTTAAAATAATTAAAAATCAGCAGTAAATAAAAGGTAATATGTGATTTAATTCATAACATTAGGAAAATCACATGAAAATTAATGAGAAACTGGAATTAGTAGAACTCTGAGGGATTGATCTGAGGGATGAAAACTCAAAAAGAATAGGGTGCACTTAAATTCAATGGACATATAAAAAATGAGCAGAAAGACTGCTTTTACATACGTACATATGTATTATAAGTTTTAGAAAGAAAGAAAAATTGAAAAATGTAATTGGTCATTAGAAACATTTGATTTAAATAAAGTTGAAGGAGGAATGTTACCATTGTATGTAAAGTATAAACATCATAATATAAATATGTTAGTTAGAAGATAATTCAATGAGGAAATTTTACAAATCTTAGCCAACATAATATAATATTATAATACACTACATATAGCAACATAATACAATATAAAAATTAATATAGGAACTTGGGTTCAGAACATAAATCCAATTGATAGAATTGAAATAAAAGTTTATTCAATAGTACAGAAAACAATAATTTCCCACTTGTTGGGGAATTGGAAATCAACCAATTATACTTGTTGATATACCTTATATGAAATAAAGATAATCAGACATATGTATATATTTCAGAATCAAAATCTGGTGAATCCTTTACTTATGAACATTTAGAATATCGAAGGCAAATTACATTTCTTCAAATATCAGTTGTCAAGAAACATATATTCTCAGATTATTACACAATGACCATATTTAAATATATTAATCAAACTGTTACATAAATAAATAAAAATAACAATTTAAAAATTACATATGATATGTGTAGATAAATTGTCCTACTCCTCCAGTGTAGGGTGCCCCACACAGCAGCTACCCTCAGTTCATCAGTTACATGAGGAATAAGAGCTTTCTCTTGCTCTGCAGACCTGACATGGCAGCTTCACTAGGGTAAAGTGTCTCACTAACAAATAACAACATCCATGCTCCTGTTCCTTTGGGTCTGTTGGTTGTAGGATAGTTATCATTTACTACATGGCTAAAATTCAATTATAAGTGAATACATACCATATGTATCTTTCTGGGTCTGGGTTAGTTCACTCAGGATGAGCTTCTCTAGTTCCATCCATTTGGCTGAAAATTGCATGATTTCATTGTTTCTGATTGCTGAGTAGTATTCCATTGTGTAGATGTACCACAGTTTTGTTTTTTTTTTAAATACATTTTTTGGTTGAGGGACATCTGGGTTGTTAGCAGTTTCTAGATTTTACAAATAAAGGTACTATGAACATACTTGAGGAGACATCCTTGTGATTTGATGAACAAGGTTCTGGATATATGCCCAGGAATGATATGACTGGGTCTTGAGGCAGAGCTATTCCAAGTTTTCTAAGATATCACCAGACTGATTTCCATAGTGGTTGCATAAGTTTGCACTCTGACCAGCAATGGAGGAGTTTTCCCCTTTCTCCACAACCTCATAAGCACATGTTGTCATTTGAGTTTTTGATCTTAGCCATTCGACAGGTGTGAGATGGAACCTAAAAGTCCTCTTGAGTTGCATTTCTCTGATGACTAAGGATGTTGAGCATTTCCTCGAGTTTCTCTCAGCTGTTAGAGATTCCTCTTTTGTGAATTCTCTGTTTAGTTCTGTACTCCAGAGAGCTAAACCTGGATATTGTTTGGATTTTTGATTTGTTGGTGTTTACTTTCTTGAGTTCTTTTTATATTTTGGATATTAGCCCTCTGTTTGATGTGGGGTGGGTGAAGATCTTTTCCCAATCTGTAGATTGCCGTTTTGTTCTAACAGCATCCTTTGTCTTACAGAAGCTTTTCAGTTTTATGAGGTCCCATTTTGATTGTTGGTCTTAGAGCCTGGGCTATTGGTGTTCTGTTCAGGTAGTTGTCACCTGTGCCAGTGAGTTTGAGGCTTTTCCCCACTTTCTTTTCTATTGAATTTAGTGTGTCGAGTTTTATGTTAAGGCCTTTGATCTACTTGGACTTAAGTTTTGTACACGATAATAAATGAATAAGAAAGGAAAAGTATACTTCTGGTGAGAATGTGTCAAGGCACATGGCAACAAATTCACCTATTTATATTCGTATATGCTTTATCTTTTTATTGCATGATCTATCAGGTTCTTTTTTCTTTTTATTATATTTTAATGAGCTAAAACTATTTTTAAATTTAAATACATTTTGATCATTGTCTACCCTTCCCCCAAGTCCTTCCAGATTCCATTTCTGTACCCACTCAACGTTAAGTTCTTTATCAAAGAACCAAAAAGGCAATACAACAAAAAACACCCCAAAACCAAGAAAACAAAATAAAACAACAAAAGAGAAAAAAAAAAACAAAGCAAGAATAAAAACAACCAAACTTTAACCACATAAAACCTCACACAAAAAAAGTTATGGAGTCCATTATATGTTTGTCAGCTACTCCTGAAAACAAGACCTCTCCTGGAGTGGTTGACTGATAGACCCATGTCACTTCTTTTGAGATAAGTGATATTCTCTTTACCACAAGGTATGAATAACAACAGTTCAGTTATTAACTTTTGCACTAATGGCCTGGTTTTCATTCATTTATTCATTCATTCACTCATTTTAAAAATATAACAGGATAAAAAATAATAAGGTAGTAGAAAAACTATCACATTGAAGTTGGAGAAGACAAACAAATATAAGGAAATGAGCCCAAGAGAGGGCCCAAGAATCAAAGACCCACTCTTTCATATACTTCTGAATTGAACACCCTGAGCAGTCATTTGCAAGTGCCATCAGTTCTGTTCTCTCTTTATCCAAGTATACACACACACACACACACACACACACGCACACACACACACACACACACACACACATCCCTAATTAGTCTCACATTGAATATTTTGAGTAAATGAAAACAAGTAAAAGAAATCACTTACCTTTAACTAAATGGAGTATTTATTGCTGAATTTTCAATGTATTTATACCCTTAGTTTTTTTTAAGTCAAAACATATTACTTAAAATATGTGTGGTGAGGATAAGAAATTATATATGCTAATTTTAGATGTAATACATTCCTACATCAAAATATCTACTTCACTTGATCATTTTTCTGTAGACTGACTCCTTGGCTTACATTAATAATGTTATAATAGGCAATCAATGTGTTGTCTCTATGTTTAAGGACATAAAATCTTCTCTTTACTCAAGAATGGTTGTGTAAGGGTTTCTGACTTAGAATGTATTGAGAAAATTGCAGGAACATTATTGATGTTAGCATCAGTTTGGATTTAAGTCTATAATTAATAGCTTGTTTCCTGACTTTTCAATGGACTTAATCAACTTCTAAGCTAATTACAAAGTGGAAGGCTATAAAATACTGCCCAAATTAAACTAAAATCTTCTTTTGGAACAAAGGGCACTTAAAAGTCCAGAGACTGAAGGGTGTTCACAATAAACAAGCTGTCATTTGGAAATTTTCTTTGTAAGAATGTGATGCATGCTTCTAAACTTCTGATATAGATGTGCTGCACTACAAAATGTGACTGATCATCTGTCAACATAGCCACTAACCATCTGACACATTCTCCAGATGATAGCAACTATTAGTTAGGTTATTTTTCCATCACAAATATCCTTGTGGTTCCACTGGCAATGAGCTAATTTCATAGCTGGAAAATACAATGTTTTGTGATAAATCCATCACTGTCCTAAATATGTAATATTGACTCAGTCACTTCTGTGTAGTGACATAATTTTTACTATTAGGTAATATTACATTCATAAATTACTATTTAAAAGTAACAAAATATAATTGATTGAAGCTAATGAAAGTACACTCTGGCAAGAGGAGATAACCTGATGACAGCTCTTCCTATCTCCTTCCACTTCAAATCCAATTTCCCCCTCTCATTATCTGCTACCTCCACTTCCTCTCTACCCCCACCTTCAGTGAATAACACAGATCTTCCTCTCCAAAAGTTCTGTCTCACACTATCCCATTATTTCAGATCCAAACTTTTGGAAAACCCTAAGGACACTCAGGCTACTCCAACCAGCTCAGGTAAGCAGAGAGTCTAACTTCAGATCCTCACTCTCTCTTTCCTGTTCTCTACTTATAGACAATCACCTATTCTCAACTTCAACTCTATCAGATTACCTTTTGTGGTCTCTTCTCACTTTCTGCTCTTATTCCCAGGGAGCTGTCAAGATCCTGGGTGAATACTTTGATCTCCCTTCTTCTGAAAACACTCTTAGGACATCTTCTAGCCCAACTCCATTCTTAAGTGTCAGCCTTACAATAATTAGAAACAAATAATACTAGAAAAGCCCAGTGCCCACACATAGCAAGATACTAGAAGAATTACCTAGTAGGCAACACACAGGCACAATTCCCTCCTAAGAACCAGAGAGAAAAACATAGATCAAGGAAATAAACACTCCCCGAACCAACACAAGACCATAAATCAGAGGGTGGATCTTGGAGGGGTGTAAAGAGGGTACTATGATGGAGATGGAACTTGAAGTAATACATAAACAATTAAAAAAAAAACAAGTGAAAATGGCATAAAGCAATTATATTAATAACATTCTAATATATATATATATATATATATTTGGATGTCTAAAAGTAGTCATATGCAATTCAAGAATGAGATAGTTCTAGGATAATGTTCTAATAGCTCATTTAATCTGAGAAGAATAAAATATATTTGAGAGAAAAAAAGCATAAGTAAGAAAACTAGGTTGTTGTTATTACAATGACCTTCACATGAGTGTTCAGCTAAGTTTTTTTCTTGAGTGCCATTTTTTTTAAACTTAGAAGGATTTATATTACATTTACATACAAAACATAAGGTTAGTACTTAACAATGACATCTGTGGTTTTCTTTTTCTATCCTTTAAGAACATATTCTTGAGGTATAATGAGAAATTTAAACTATGGTTAAATTCAGGCCTACAATACAAAAATGAGTACATGATGCCCAAAATGTGGAAAAACAATTTTCTCAGTTAACTTTGAATACAATAACCTACTTATTCAAACTGGATCCTAGTTCTTTCTTCTGCAAAACAAGGCAACCTCAGCTTTTTTTTTTTTTTTTTTTTTTTTTTTTTTGGTTTTTGATATAGGGTTTCTCTGTGTATCCCTGACTCTCCTGGAATCACTTTTTAGACCAGGCTGGCCTTGAACTCACAGAGATATCTCTGCCTCTGCCTCTAGAATGATGGGATTAAAGACATGTGCCACCATGCCTGGCTCCTAAGCTATTTTCATAATCTTTAATATACTGGTGAAATGAAACCAAAATATGACACTTACTCAAAGACTCCTAAGTCAAGAAGCTTCTTTTGAATGTAGCTGGTCATCTTAAAATATAACAGAAGTTCTATCAGTTTATTGTGATTCAAATGTTTACTTTTTTATTTAAATAAATAATTCAGTAATTAACAACCTAGAGACAAACTGACTGTAAACAAGAATTGTCACAGTAAAATATGCACTTACCAAAGTTAAATCAAGATCAGGTTTACAGATTAAACACCACTATATCCCTTAAGAAAGTAGAAATAATCAGTAACAGTCTCCTAACCGAAAAAAAACCAGGGCAAGATGGTTTCAGCACAGAATTCTACCAGATCTTCAAAGAAGAGCTAATACCAATACTCTTCAAACTCTACCACAAAATAGAAACAGAAGGAACACTACCAAACTCATTCTATGAGGCCACAATTACACTGATTCCTAAACCCCAAAAAGACCCAACAATGATAGAGAACTTTAAACTAATTTCCCTCATGAACATGGATGTAAAAATACTTAATAAAATACTGGCAAACCGAATCCAAGAACACATCAAATGTATCATATGCCATGATCAAGTAGGCTTAATTCCAGGAATGCAGATATGGTTCAACATACGAAAATCCACCAATATAATTAACCACATAAACAAGCTGAAATAAAAAAAAATTATCATCTTGCTAGATGCTCTAAAAGCATTTGAAAAAATCCAACACACCTTCATGCTAAAAGTCCTCGAGTGAATGAGCATACAAGGACCATACCTAGGAATAGTAAAGGTAATATACAGCAAGCCAATGCCCAGAATCAAATTAAATGGAAAGAAAATTAAATCATTTCCTCCAAACTCAGGGTCAAGGCAAAGATGCCCACTGTCACCATATCTCTTCAACATATTACTGGAAGTTCTTTATAGAGCAATAAGATAACTTAAAGGGGATCAAGGGGAAGCAAATTGGAAATGAAGAAGTCAAGTTATCCCTATTTTCAGATGATATGATAGTATGCATAAGTGATCCAAAAAATTGCACCAGAGAATTCTTACAGCTGATAAACACCTTCAGCAAGGTGGCTGGATAAAAAATTAATTCTAAAAAATCAGAAGCCATTATTTATATAAAAAATAAATGGGCTGAGAAAGAAATTAGGGAAAGAGTCACAATAGCCACAAACAATATAAAATACCTGGGCATAACTCTAACCAAGCAAGTGAAAGATCTGTATGACAAGAACTTCAAGTCCTTGAAGAAAGAAATTGAAGTGGCCATCAGAAGATGGAAAGATCTCCCATGCTCATGGATAGGTAGGATCAACATTAAAAAAAATGTCCATCCTGCCAAAAGCAATATACAGATTCAATGCAATTCCTATCAAAATACCACCACAATTCTTTATAGACATTGAAAAAGTAATTTTCAACTTCATATGGAATAACAACAACAACAACAAAAAAGAATACCTAAATCAATCCTATACAATAAAAAAAAAAAATCTTAAGGCATCACCATACAGATTCCAAGGAGTACTACAGAGCAATAGTAACATAACCATCATCGCACTGGTATAGAAACAGACCAGAGAATCAGTAGAATTGAATTGAAGACCGAGAAATGAACCCACACACCAATGGTCACTTGATTTTTAACAAAGAAGCCAAAACTTTACAATGGAAAAAGGTCAGCTTCTTCAACAAATGGTGCTGGTCTAACTTGATGTTGACACATAAAAGAATGAAATTAGACCCATACTTATCACCTTTCACAAAACTTAAGTCCAAGTAGGTCAAAGACTTTAACATAAGGTTTGACACACTAAATCTATTAGAAGAGAAATTGGGGAAAACCCTTGAACTCATTGGCAGAGGTGACAACATCCTGAACAGAACACCAACAGCTCACAATCTAAGAACACCAATCATGGGACCTCATGAAACTTAAAAGTCTCTGTAAGGCAAAAGACACTGTCATTAGAACAAAATGGCAACTCACAGTTTGGGAAAGGATCTTCACCATCCCTACATCTGACGGGCTAATATCCAAAATTTACAAAGAACTCAAGAAATTATATGCCAAGAAACCAAATAATCCAATCAAAAAATGGTGAGCAGAACTAAACAGAGAATTCACAAAGGGGGAATCCCCAATGGCTGAGAGACACTTGAAGAAATGCCTAGGATCCTTAATCATCAGAGAATACAACTCAAAATGACTCTGAAATTCCATCTCACACCTGTCAGAATGGCTAGGATCAAAACCTCAAATGACAGCACAGGCTAGCGGGGTTGTGGAGAAAGGGAAACACTACTCAATTGCTGGTGAGAGTGCAAACTTGTACAACCAATACGGAAATCAGTTTGGAGATACCTTAGAAAACTAGATGGGAACCACAGGTCTCAGATCCCAATAATTAGAATGCAGAGACACACACATAGGATTTGGAAGGACCTATGTTTAAAAGCTACTTACAAAAGGCCCACACAACACAAACAAATTGTCCTAAGAGACTTCAACATATATACACTAAAGCTGGTTTAGCTCCAAAATAACAAAATAATTTCTTCTTTAAACCAGATTGAAAGATAACACTTTATATATTGTCAAAAACCAAATTTGCTTCAGGAGAAATATTACCTACCCCCCCCCAAAAAAGAGGGCGATTGTCCCTGAGTGAGGAATAGGGCAGGGCTCTGTTCTTATCTTTCCAGGAGAATCAAAGCATCCATTCAAGGAACCCAGGGACAACTGGACAACGGAAACCTCAGCAGAAATCAGAATCAGACACCAAAAGAAGACGAGTGACCCAGATGATTCAGCCTGACAGACTCCCTCAATAGATGTCTCCATCAAAAGCCTACAACCACAACAACTCAATATCGCTAAGACCGTTCAGCTCTACACAATGCCTCAGCCAGAACCTCAGTAAAGCCTGGAAGTTCAGCTTCTGCCTACAAACTCCTTAGGACATCTAAACAGCTGAGAACAGAAGGACTGAACATAAAAGGATTGTATTAACATTTTCAACCATTTTTCCATTTTGGTTTGGGCCCCAAACAGGTTTACTATGACCCAAATCAGCAGGAAGTCATTTTAAGAGAGCGACGTCCCATACCCAGAGGGTGGGGAGGGTGTTTCTCCCCCCCCCTTTTTTCGGTTATTTGAAGGACAACTGAAAACTCTGTTATTTAGGGGAAGAGATTACAAGTTGTTAAATGGTCCTGTTTAATGGGTTTTGGAGGTTAGACCAAGGGTATTCCTTCTTTCCCTTTTCTGTATCCTTCTTTATCTCCTATGTAGGAATGCACGGACTTGAGAAAAATCGAGACATAGACAGCACAGGAAGGATCAAGAGGAAGGGTCAGATTATTGAATATGCCCTTATACCTTTGTATATTGATACAAAATTAGTAGTATATTTGGCTAAAGTGGTATTGACCATTGTTTATTGTGCAAAAATAAGATTGTATTGGTCTACGTCAGTATTGATATTTGTATATTGATACAAAATTAAGATTATAGTTGGCCACAATGGTATTGACCCTTGTATATGGACACAATATTAAGATTGTATTGGGCCGCATAGGCATTGATCTTTGTATATTGATACAAAATTAAGAGTATATTTAGCCACATTTGAATAGATCTTTGTATATTGATACAAAATTTAAGGTAACGCTTCCTAATGGTATCGTACCTAGAGATACTTAAAAATGAAATGTGAAGCTCTGGCCTCTTGATACCAACCGTCTTAAACTGTTTAGGATAGTTAAGAATAACAAACTCCTAGTCATGCATGCATGTCACCTTGTTAGCTACTAAGACAGTCTATCACAGATATTCTCTAAGCTACTCAGTAATCAAGTTGTTAAGAGACAAGCAACATTTGCTTATCTAAATACAAGATATAGATAGGGCATCTTCAAAAACCTCAAGAGATCTGCAGAATATGGCATTCAAAGATGTGGTCTTAAATTAAGATTTTTTTTTGATATCATGACATATCAGCTCCTGACAGCACCCCCTATTCTACTCCAAGTAGAAGAAAAGCATCGAAGAATATCCAGTGTGAGATGGTTGAATTAGTGGCAAGCCTATTTCTTGGCATGTAAAAACTCCTTGCTTCAACTGCAGACAGACTGCTGTCCAAAAAGGACAAAACTTGGTAGCAGGGAAGTCGACAGCCTAGCTCTGCCAAGACAGGGTAGGTTAGTCCTTCACAATCCCTGCTCTACAATAAATGTCTGTCAGAGAAACAGGACCAAAAGGCTGAAGACTGATGCAGGAATGTATGGAGAGAAAATGGGAACTGTCCAGGTAGTCACTGGTTTGTCATTTCTTAGTATTGGAAGCTGCAGGCCCTGCACTTCCTATACAATCAGATATATTTATCCTTCTCAGCTCTCTGAGGTGGTTGAAGAATAGACAGCTTGAGTCTCATAGCTAAATTTTGAGTTGTTTAGGAATCAGGAGGGCGTTCTAGATCTAAGAAGATGGTTATAATAGTGATGCAAATTAGTATGAAAATTAAGTCAGTTTTAGAACTTTAAACTCATGGAGATGGTTAGAAGGTAGAAGATTAAAGTCAGGGGCCAAATACATATGAACTGGACATTGGGAAGGTATACTGGGCCATTTAACTCTCATAAATGTGGCATATTTAATTCTGCTGTTTTGTATAGAATTTACTGTTATAAGAGAAAGAACCATTTGTTGGAATGAAAAGAGAAGCTGTTGGGGGGGGAAGAGGGTGGAAGGGTGGGACAGGAAGGGGGAATAGGGAAGGGTTTGCGACTGAGATGTAACTTGAAAAAAAAATAAAGTACTTATAAAAAAAAAAGAAAACTAGAAATAGCTCTACCTCAAGACCTAGCCATACCACTTCTGGGTATACATCCAAAAGATTTCACACCAAACCACAAGGACATATCTTCATCTATGTTCATAGAAGCCTTATTTGTAATAGCTAGAAACTGGAAACAACCCAGATATCCCTCAACTGAGGAATGCATAAAGAAACTGTGGTACATCTACACAATGGAATAATACTCAGCCACTAGAAACATGAAATCATGCAATTTGCAGCCAAATGGATGGAACTAGAGAATCTCATCCTGAGTGAGTTAACCCAGACTCAGAAGGATGCACATGGAATCTATTCACTTATAATTAGATTTTAGCCATATAGTACAGCTACAGCTAATGCACCAAAGGGAACAGTATCATAGACTCCTTTACCTGTCCATGAGACAGTTTAAGCTAATGGTGCTGCCTTGTAGGCCCCCAGTGTATGAAGAGGCTCTTGGCCCTCATATGAATAATGAACTGGGGTGGGGGACTAATATGTAGGGATACTCCATTCTGGAAGAGTGGGTTGGAAGCTTTAGGGGTATAGGATGGGAGGGTGGGACTGCGAGGAGGGTACTATGATGGAGATGTAACCTAAATAATAAATAAACAAAAAATGCAATCTATCATGTCTAGGGCGCCCAATCTAACAGTAGGATTTCATGATCCTACAATCTTTTTATTTCATATTACAAGATTTACCCTCAATCTTAAGCATATGGGTTGTGTTGCAGGTACATCAATTTGGATTGTATACCCTGAAGTCATTTATTATCAGCATTTGAACTAGTGTAGATCTTTGGAATAGTCTTTATCTGCTTCACAAAAGGATGTTCTTTGAAAAGGGTTAATAACAACATTTATGTGTAAGATAAATATAAGTATTAAGAAAAGAGTTAAAAACTGTTTTTGTTACAGAAAATGACTGGAGAAAGGTCACCTTTCTGGTGTAGATCTCTCCAAACAGATTTAGTTGGCTAAGTTTATAATATTAAGCAGGAAGTCCTTCTTATTTAGCAGACCTCAGTCCAAGTAGAATTGGTTTTTTACCAGCAAGGTATAAGTGCCACTATTGTCACTATTGGTGATGTCTTGCTGCTACAGTAATTAGTAATTAGTTTGGGTTTATTATTGTAAAGTATACAGTGTCTTCAGCAGTAGGGTATCTGCAGCCTCTGTAAAACAACCAAGAGAAATGGGAATAGCTCATATTTTGGTTGGAGACAGTTGTATTCCTAAGATCCATCCACAATTCAAAGGAAAGTTTCTCCTGCTTGTCACTGTTCTGTTGTTATATGGTACAAAGCCATGGAGGGGAAGAATCATAAACTCATGTGGCACAACTCTCTTTGAAAAACCACAAAACAGTTTTTTTTTTTAAATCCAATCTTCAGTTGAGGGACATCTGGGTTGTTTCCAGTTTCTAGCTATTACAAATAAGGCTGCTATGAACACAGATGAGGAGATGTCCTTGTGGTTTGTTGAGGAATCATTTGAATGTATACCTTACTGCCTTGTAGGCCCCCAGTGTATGAGGAGGCACTTGGCCCTCATATGGCTGCTGAACTGGGGCAAGGGACTTTTTGTAGGGACATTCCACTCTGGAGGAGTGTGATGGAAGGGAGAGGGGGTACAGGGTGGGTGGACAAGACTGGAGGGATGGAAAGAGGACACTCTGATGGAGATGTAACCTGAAGTAATAAATGAACATAAAAAGGGAAAACCACAAAACACATGAATATATTGTACATTTTAAAATAATAATGTTTTCTCATGGCTTTTTCAATTATCCTTTGTTATTATCTCTTCCTTTCCTCCATTTCCTGTTATCCTTCCTCCCCAAGTATAATTAAAGTCACCGTTAATCTTCCCTTACTAACACTTTCTCCTGTAGCACTCATTATCTCTACCGGCTCCTATGGTAACTTTCTATTTCCCTAACTTCATTGGATATTTCAGATTATTTAGTCAAAACTAAAGGTTGATTTTTGTGCTAAGATCCACAAATAAGAGAATATGCAGAATTTTCCTTCTGAATCTGGGTTATTTTGCTCAGTATATTTTCTAGTTCCATGCATTTATCTACATATTTTATGAACTCATTTTTCTTTATAGTTGAACAGAATTCCATTAGGTGTCTGTACTACATTTTGATTATCTACTCATCAGATAAAGAATATTTGGATTATTTATTTCCTTCTGATTGTGAGTAGAACAGGCAATGGTTTTGAGTGAGCAAGTATTCTGGTATCTGATATGACACCTTCCACTTGGTACGTATGCATTTTGGGACAATTCCACACTGATTTTAATAGTGGCTTTACCAACTCTCAATCCCACAAAAAGTGCCCTTTCTCCTCATCATTACCAGTATTAGCTATCATTTGTTTTCTTGATCTCAACCACTCTGATTGGAATAAGATATTTCAAAATGGTTTTAATTTTCATTTATCTAATTGATAAAGATGTTGAATGTATTTAAATGTATTTCTTAGCCAGTATTTCCTTTTAGTTCTTATTTTCAAAAATATCTGTACAGTTCCAAAACCCATTTCTCAATTGGTTTATTGAATCTTTTGGGTTGTTTTCAATTCCTTGTATTTTTAAAATTATGTTTATTTATTACTTCAAGTTACATCTCTGTCACAGCCTCCTCCGTGTCCCCTCTCAGTCACACCCTCTCACCCTTTATCCACTCTTCCCCTCTCCTACTCCTCTGGAGTGGGGAGCCCACAAATATCAGTCCCCCTAAGTTCATCAGTCATATTAAGGCTAAGAGCTTCCTCTTGCACTGTGGGCCTACATGGCAGCTCTGCTAGGGCAAAGTGTCCCACTTACTGCTAACAAAGTCCATGTTCCTGTTCCTTTTGGTCTGTTGGCTGTATTATAACTATCCTATACTATATGGCTAAAATCCAGTTATAACAGAATAAATGTCATGTGCATCTTTCTGGGTCTGGGTTACCTCACTCAGGATGAGCTTTTCCAATTCCATCTATTTGGCAGCAAATTGCATGGTTTTTGTTGTTGTTGTTTCTGATAGCTGAGTAGTATTCCATTGGGTAAGTGTACAAAGTTTTTTTTTAATTAATTCTTCAGTTTCCAGCTATTACAAATAAAGGTGCTATGAACATAGTTGAGAAGATGTCCTTGTGGTTTAGGAAGGAATCTTTTGAATGTGTGCCCAGGAGTTGTATGATTGGGTCTTGAGGTAGAGACATTCTGAATTTCCTATGATATCTCCAGACTGATTTCCATTGTGGTGGTACAAGTTTGCACTCACACCAGCAATGAAGGAAATTTGGTAGTCCTTCTTTACACAAAAGATAAATGAGGCAAGAAAGAAATTAGGGAAACAACAACCTTCATATTAGCCATAAACAATGTAAAATACCTGGGGGTAACTAACCAAGCAAGTGAATGATCTTTATGACAGGAACTTCAAATCCTTGAAGAAAGAAATTGAAGAAGACATCAGAAGATGGAAATATCCCCCATGATCATGGATCGGTATGATCAACATAATACAAATGGCCATCCCACTGAAAGCAATGTACCAATTCAATGCAATTGCTATCAAAACACTAGCACAATCTTTACAGACTTTGAAGGAGCAGTTCTCAACTTTATGTGGAATAACAAAAATCTCAGGATAGCTAAATCAATCCTGTATAATTAAAAAAAAAAAGTCTGGAAGTATCAACATCATGGATTTCAAGCTATACTACAGAGCAATAGTTATAAAACCAGAATGGTACTAGTATCGAACAGACCAGCTGATCAATGGAATCGAAATGAAGACCCAGAAATAAACCCACACACTTATGGTCACTTAATATTTGACAAAGAACCCAAAGCCATACAATGGAAAAAAGGAAAACATCTTTTAATAAATGGTGCTGGTCTACTGGATGTCAACATGCAAAACAATGCAAATCAAATAGACATATTTATCACCTTGCACAAAAATTCCAGGAGGAACAAAGACCTTAGCATAAACCCCAACACGCTAAATCTAATAGAAGAGAAAGTGGAGGAAAACCTGGCCTTCATAGTTAAATGAATCAAAAAGTACTGCTTTTAGTATATCCTTTTCATGTGAAATTTTCAAGTTTTTCCTATTACTGTCTTTCTTACGCTCCCTTGCTGGCTCACATATTCCTTCAAAGCCATGTTTGCTCTCATATCACATGTGTGCCATCACTCTTTTCTTTCATCTTTTTGCTAGACTTAATATGTCCTCTGGGGTCCCCTTTGTCTTCATAAGTTTTATGTATTTATTTACATTTATTTATTACTTCAAGTTACATCTTGGTTTTGTTTGTTTGTTTGTTTGTTTTTTGCTCTTCCTGATTCTTTATTTCCCTCTGAGTGGCTGATGGATGATGGTTCAGATTTTTTTATTTGGGGCCTTGAACCGGTAGGCCCCTCCCCTCGTTTCCCTGCAAAGGGTTACCTCTGACATCTGTTTTTGATCTACAATCCCAGGACCAGTGTTTACCTCTTTCACACCGAGTACAAAAACCTGGAGACCTTGACCTTCCATTGTTATTAGAAACCATTCCTTCCCTGTTATGACCACGTACTGTAGAAACATGATACCTGTTATTTTTAGCTCTGAAATCAGTTCGAGCTCTGGAAGTTGTAACTGTACAATCTTTTTGGAAATGACTAAATTCACCACATTTAAAGCTTTGAATAAAACCCCTAGCAATGGCTTGTACTATGATATTAGCCTGATATTCTTGAGGACTAATATCAGTTGTTTCTCTTATCCAATCATCTATTGGGGCTCCTCGAGCCTTTAATGGTCTCCATCACAGCCTCCTCCCTCCACCCCTCTCTGTCCCACCTCTCTGCCCTCTATCTTTTTTCCCATTTATCCTACTCCCCCGGTGTGGTGTGCCCCCACATATCTGTCCCCCTCAGTTCAGCAGTCATATGAAGGCTAAGAGCTTCCTCTTGCACTGGGGGCCTACATAGCAGCTCCACTAGAGCAAAGTGTTCCACTGACTGGTGACTAAGTCCATGTTCCTGTTCCTTTTGATGTGGTGGTTGTACAATAGCTATCCTATACTATATGGCAAAATTCCAGTTATAATTGAATACATGCCATATGCATCTTTCTGGGTCTGGGTTAGCTCACTCGGGATGAGCTTTTCCAATTTTATCCATTTGGCAGCAAATTGCATGGTTTTTGTTGTTGTTGTTTCTGATAGCTGAGTAGTATTCCATTGTGTAAATATAGAAAACTTTTTAAAATTCATTCTTCAGTTTCTAGCTATTACAAATAAAGCTGCTATGAACATAGTAGAGGAGATGCCCTTGTGGTTTATTGAGGAATCTTTAGATGTATACCCAGAAGTGGTACAGCTGGGTCTGGAGGTAGAGCCATTCCAAGTTTTCTAAGATATTTCCAGACTGATTACCATAGCGGTTGTAAGAAATCAAGGACTCAATGAGACTGCTTGCATTTTTCTTTAGAAGTAGAAAATGATGCTTGATATGAGTGTCACTCATCTAGAGACATTTTATTAGGTAATAATCAAGATGGAAACAGCCTTAAGAATCTTAAATCTACATACTCATTTCATCATCTTTTAAAAATTACTTCAGTTTATATCCCCTTGATCTCCTCTAGTTGTTTTATTGCTCCAGCTAGAACTTTAATACTATGTTGTTGAAGAGATACGAGGGAGACCTGGGCATCCTTGCCTTGTCCCTGAATTTAGAGGAAATGCTTTGAGTTTCTTTCCATTAATTTGATGTTGGCTATTGGCTTGCTATATACTGCCTTAATTATTCCTAGATATGGTCTTTGTATGCCAGGTCTCTCCAGGACTTTTAGTATGAAGGGGTGATGGATTTTGTCAAATGCTTTTTCAGCATCTATTGAGATGAACATGTGTTATTTTTCTTTCAGCTTATTTATATAGGGGATTATGTTGATGGATATTTGTATGTTGAACCACTGCTGCATTCCTGGTATGAATTATTTAGCTCAGTTCAGCCACATGCTTTTGTAGAAATCATATTATACCATTGTTAACAAACATTGTATCATCTATGACCTAAAACACTTCTGCACTATTCAGTTAGGTACTTTGGATTCTAGGAAATTGTTGCACTTTCCTGGACTACTTCCCAGATTGCAATTAACATGTAAGTGACACATAGTATCAAATACCGTTACATTTAGTAAAATATGGGTCCAATATAACTAGAGCCAGAGCAATGAAACTATTAAACTTCAGAATTTGGCATCATCGAAGTTGTACCAATGCCTGAATAGTAAATTATGTAACATGGTAAAGCTTTAAAAGTTTTGTAGCAAACCTCTTCTACTTGTTAATAATAAGATACATCCTATTTAGATGATAAGTGTTTGCTTTCATGGCATCTGATTTACATGGTAAAAATATTTCCTAGATAATAGGGCTTCTGTCAAAACTCATCAGATATTCTTTGTACCTATGAATACCTTATTCTTATCACTTTATCCTGGGTTGATGAATTGAAAAGCATCCATTTGAAATATTGTTGCTTTTCCTCCCAGAATCACTGTCTCATACACATGATTTGATAAAATAAGGAAAAAATTATTCCAATACACTGTTTAAAAGATGAAGTACATAAAGAAGTCTATGTTGTGAAAATCCAGTTAATCAACTAAATGACCCTGACTCTAGTAATATGTATATAATAGAAAATGTTTAAGCATCCCTATAAAATAATTTCAAGATTTTATTTAATTTACTTTACAAAGAAAGTAGAAACAATGTGTTGATGGTTTAATGAACTACACTGTCTATTTTAATTTCTCAGAATTAAAATTCCACTCTGCATCATTATTTCCTATAAGATTTCTATCACCCTGACAAATTTCAACTCAAGTGTATTTAGGGTAGATTGGCTTATCTGATTCATGTTTAGATTGTCATTTGTTCTTCAATCCATGACCATAGTCAATGAACACCTGGATGTGCTTCTTTGCAGAGCATGGTAAAGAAAACTGATCATTTTTTCCTGGTCAGGAATAAGAGAAAAAGTGGGAGAGGGAAAGGTCTCAAAATCTTCTTTACTGTCCTAACATTCTTGGACTAAATTCTACAAAATAACTTTACATACTGGCCAGCAAGTCTCTGGAAATAAATGAAAATCAAAATGATAAAGTTTACCAGATTATTGATTAACTACTCACCTATATTAATATGCTACCCTACAAAAATAATAGAATAATATTATAAACTATATAAAGAAATAAAGTAAGTCATAAAATAGTGGCAACTTAAATATACTCCATAATAAAATATTGAAATTTGTGAAAAGAATGAGAAAAAAGTAATTTTAATAAATCAAGACATATTTTTAGAGAAATCTAATAAATTTATATCAGCTGGACCTAACATATATCTGTGGAATAAATCACCCAGATGCCAAAGAATACACATCCTGCTCAACAGAACATGGAAGCTTCTCAAAAATAAGAAAATTGTAATGGTTGCAAACTGCATTTGTAGCTTAGAAAATGAGAAAGGCCATTATAAATTTAATATTCTCTGTAAAAGGAGTTCAAAGATAGATTTCATTCCAAAACATTTCACCAGATGTGGCAGACACAAATAAAAGTTCTTCCTGTCTGCATAATAGTGAAATGACCGATCACGCTCCCCAAATGCACTGCTTACATTTCTCTCTCTCTCTCTCTCTCTCTCTCTCTCTCTCTCTCTCTCTCTCTGTCTGTCTCTCTCTCTCTCTCTCTCTCTCTGTGTGTGTGTGTGTGTGTGTGTGTGTGTGTGTGAGAGAGAGCAATTTCTCTGCATGACTATTTCTAACCCATAATAAGCTATGCTTCCTCTGCTGGGAGAATTCAACTCCAAGAATTGCTACAGATTATGATCTTGTTTCAGACATACTCTTCAGCATCCTGGCTCTTTCACCAAAGAATGAAAAAAATCTCTCCTGTAATTATGTGTAGTAAGCACTTTCATTTTCTTCTCAGTTGTGATTTTCATTTAAACCAAAGATTCACACAGTAGAATTGTTTGCTTTTCTGCTTATGGCTGCTTTGGAATAGGCATTTCTAATTTCAACATTACCTGTGAAAACATTATGACTTATAATCTAATTACATTTACTACTATCAAGAGTAGTATATAATAGGGATGTATAATATGTAAGACAGAGGCTTAAAAACTAACCTGAGTACAAAGTTCTTTCTGCAATTAGCAAAGAAGAAAATATCCATAGTTCACATACAGCATGATTTTCTGGCCAAGTTATATAAACCTTTATAGAAATTCAAAGAGAAAGTAGTGGAGGTTTCTTTCTTGGCCAATACATGAAGGAGTGGTGAAAAAAAATGCCATTTTAAATGATCTGCTTAGCTAAAACATATTACTCCACTAATCAAGGTTTTAAATGTCTGTAAGGAGCCAGCTTCTTGGTCTTCTTTGCACACTCCAATTCTCCTTTTAAGTGTTTTTGATAATGATTCCGGAGTTCTGTGTCTCTTTTTGATAGGATCCTCTGGATATTATCTGATAATCTAACCTACTAGTGTCATTTGAAGTTTTCATTTGCAATGTGAAAACAATCTCTCAGACATTTCTCACAATCTATAAGCCCATACATCTTTATCATACAAGCATGCTGAATTTGTAATGTCCTGAATTCTATAGACTCTATATAGTGAGGAATTCCAAGGTCTGTTTTTTTTTTCCCTAGATTTCCTACTAGAGAACCCTGCTCCATCTGTCTCTTATCTTCTCTCCTCTGAGCGACTAATGTATGTCCTTTCTACCAGTTCTTGTGAGTGCATTTTTGTTTTTATAATACTCAATTACTGTTCACAATTTTGGAGACTTGTATTTTACTTGTAAGATGATAAACTAATGACAACTAAAGTCTAACTGCTCATGGAGAAATATTTGAATGCAACAAAAATGTCTTCCTGCAAGGATGACCTCTGTGCGAGGCATGGGATAGTGCTGGATTGAAGCATTGAGGTAAATGATGAACTGGGGCTTGGCTCTGTTTGCTTCAGCTATTTCTGTAAAATCAATGCCAGTAAAATATGTGTTGGAACTCATGAAAGAATTGGACCTTAGAGAAAATAATTGAGTACTTTAATGGAATTTCAGTCCTTTTTTTTCTCTACTCTAGCCTATCAGCCAATTTAAGAAAAGATTTTTAAAACCATTTCAGTAATACTTAAATGAGAAAGTGAAGATATTTTTGTATCTTTTCCCTAAAAACACACCAAAAAACTTCATTTGTATAAGAAACAGAAAGATTTAATGAATGACTTTGAACGTTCTGCATGGATGCCTTATTATCTGGTATTAAAGCGAGAAATCCAATCTTAACCCATCATTTGACTCACTAAAATAGTTATTCATTTAAGCTAATTCCTTTGTGATTTTATAATATACAAAAAGCATCCACAATCCTTGGGCATATTCTTGGAAGTTTACAAATATGCAGATTTTTTGAGATCACACAATAAAAGCAGAGAGAGATACACTGAGAAAAGTAAGTTTTATGCCTTTTTCTTCTATAAGATGATATTCAAACCTTTTATAAGCACTTCACAACTTAATACTAATCATTTCCTCCAATGTAATATCAGTATTGCTTAGCATGAGAAAGACAAAATTATAGTTTCCTGTTTGTAGGAATAATTGTCAGAATTTAGCTAGCAGCTATAAATATGCTCATTTGTGAGTATATTTTCACAAAACCCCTTGAAAAGAAATGATGAAGACCAAATTGGTGAAAGAAACCACTTCAGGTGGTGCTGTGAATTTAATATATGGGAAGGTGACATCCCACTGATTCTGCTAACAATACTTAAGTCATTTAAATACTTATTTAAAAACAAATAAGAATGCTGGGGTAATACTGGCTTCACCTCACCAGAAAAAGTTCCTTGGAATACTAAGTGAAATATATAATTTACAGAATTAAGAGTCTTAATAAAACCTGTAATGAAAACAAAAAGTATTAGATCAGATTTAATTTAATAATATTCAAGGAAGGTTCAAGGAATCTTCCTACTAAAATTTCTTTCTCCTCCATTTTTTCAAGAAATGATACAAAGGAAACCACTAAATGTGGCAGAGACAAGTATATACCAGGGGCAATTATTTTATTATTAGGTCAGTCAAAGACAATTTCACTAATATGCTGAGCAGTCCTTCCTGTAAAAATAATGAGTATGCCCTTTGTTTTAAGCCATTATTAAAAAAAAAACTGCCAACTCATTTTATTTAACCAGAAGCCTGTTTTTTGCACTATTTTTTTCTTTAGTTTTTATTTTTGACTGAGTAGAATTCCCTTTAACAACTCTTTGCCTATAACAAAGGCAAAAAATAGTATCAATCTCATTCATTTTACTTCATTTCTGCTAGTAAAAAAACCTAATGTCAATATTAAGTGCTGCTCCAGTAAATATTCCTTAAAATAAGTTGATGCTCTTCTGAGAAATGTCTTTGATGGAAAAATAAAAAATGTTAATCACACTGAAACACTCAATAACTAAGACTCCATATTGTCATTTAGCACATTATTTAGGGATTAGTTGATGCCACGGGTTTAAGATCTCCCAATAGGAGCTGACCTGGTTGAATTTTTTTACATAACTAACTTTTATGTATACTGCTTTACTTTTCTGGTGTTCAGATGAAAAGAAAATACAACTGATATTTAATAAGCTCTCAGTCCCTTATAAATGAAACTTAAAAAATGAAGTCAAGGTTTTAAGGCTTTTTTCTAACTTGGATTATTTTATAGTCATATAAAAGTGTTCACATTTGTGGAATCAGTGGGAAATTTAACCCCATCAGAATCCTCATATATATGTGTCAGTATAGTTTAAGTTCAATCAAGAAAAAATGGTCTTTTAATGCAAAAAAAAATTGAGGAAAGATTTCATTTTTCTTATAAATGTCACTGAATAATATAATTTATTGTTAATTACAATATTTGCCAAATAACATTCCACAAAGCATTTAATTTGTATTCATTGTCAATAATTAGATAACTACAAATAATATTTTTATATGGTACTTTATTGTCATCATTTTGGAGATGTGGCTTCCTAAGGCAAACTGTTTTTTATAACAATGATAATTTATATGATTAGATTTTTTAAATATATTAGCTCATGAAATTAATTTTCATCTTAATTAGTGCCCACAGCAGTGAAGATATTAATAATCAATTTAGCTAATTGCATTTAGTAAAGTTAGTTGGATTGCATCATGTGTTGCTGGTTTGTCAAGGTCAGTATATGTCCCCATCAATATCCAGGAACTAGCTAAAAATATAGTGAAGAAAATTTTTTATATTTTCAAATATGAGAGTCCCAACAATGTCAAATTCCCTTTCACAATCAATTTCAGATTAATTTAACTCTTTTTTAACCATGATATAAGGGTGTGTTAGATCCCAACACACTGACAAATTTAGAGATCACTATAAAGAGTGTTATTTTTCTTTACAGTTATAACTACTTAGCTAAATGTCTTGTTTCCATTTGTTAGCTCTGCCTTGGAGAAAATCAGGGCAATCAAGAAATGATCCTGAAGTTCCTTAGTAAAAGATGAAGTCAAAGATAAAATGATAGGAGAAGTTTAGATGAATTTCATAAACATTTTAATTGTTCAAGGGGCATAAATAGATCAGGTCTTATTTTCCACTTCAGTTTCTTTATCTAATTGGTGTAAAATTATTTAAAATCCTTATTCATATAGAATATTTTTAAGTGTGCCACATTTGTGAGAGTTAAATGGCCCAGTATACCTTCCCAATGTCCACTTTATACATATTTGGCCCCTGACTTTAACATTCTACTATCTAACCATCTCCATGAGTTTAAAGGTCTATATCTGACTCAACATTCATACTAACTTGCAACACACTTTTAAGAGTATCTTCTTAGATCTATAGCACCCTCTTGATTCCTAAACAACTCAAAATTTAACTATGAGACTCTAGCTGTCTATTCTTCAACCACCTCAGAGACCTGAGAGGGATAAATATATCTGCTTATATAGGAAGTGCAGGGCCTGCAGCTTCCAAAACTAAGAAATGACATACCAATGACTGCCTGGACAGTTCCCATTTTCTCTCCATACATTCCTGCATCAGTCTTCAGCCTTTGGGTCCTGTTTCTCTGACAGACATTTGTTGTAGAACCGGGATTATGAAGGACTTACCTACCCTGTCTTGGCAGTGTTAGGCTGTCTACTTCCCTGCTACCAAGTTTTGTCCTTTTTGGACAGCAGTCTGTCTGCAGTTGGTGCAAGGGGTTTTTTTCATGCCAAGAGATAGGCTTGCCACTAATTCAACCATCTTACAGTGGAGGTTCTTCGATGCTTCTCTTCTACTTGGAGTAGAATAGGGGGTGCTGTCACGTGCTGATATGTCTCGATATCAAAAAAAAAGAAAATCTTAATTTAAGATAACATCTTTAAATGCCATATTCTGAAGATCTCTTGGGGTTTTTGAAGATGCCCTATCCATCTCTTGTATTTAGATAAGCAAATGTTGCTTGTCTCTTAGCAACTTGATTACTGGGTAGTTTAGAGAATATCTGTGATAGACTGTCATAGTAGCTAACAAAGTGACATGTTTGCATGACTAGGAGTTTGTTTTACTTAACTATCCTAGACCGTTTTAGACGGTTGGTATCAAGAGGCCAGAGCTTCACATTTTATTTTTAAGTATCTCTAGGTATGATACCATTAGGAAGCGTTACCTTTAATTTTGTATCAATATACAAAGATCTATTCAATTGTGGTTAAATATACTCTTAATTATGTATCAATATACAAAGATCAATGCCTATGTAGCCAAATACAATCTTAATATTACGTCCATATACAAGGGTCAATACCATTGTGGCCAACTATAATCTTAATTTTGTATCAATATACAAAGATCAATACCGATGTAATCCAATACAATCTTATTTTTGCACAATAAACAATGGTCAATACCACTTTAGCCAAATAAACTACTAATTTTGTATCAATATACAAAGGTATAAGGGCATATTCAATAATCTGCCCCTTCTTCTTGGACCTTCCTGTGCTATGTCTATATCTCATTTTTCTCAAGCCTATGCACTCCTACATAGGAGAGGAAGAAGGATACAGAAAAAGAAAAGTAGGAAGTCCCTGGGGCTAACCTCCAAAACCCATTAAACAGGACCATTTATCAGCTTGTAATCTCTTCCCCTAAATATCGGAGTTTTCAGTTATCCCTCAAATAACCAAAAAGAAGGGCAGAGAAACACCTTCCCCACCCTCTGGGCATGGGACGTAGCTCTCTTAAAGTGGCTTCCTGCTTATTTGGGTCGTAGTAGACCTGTTTGGGGCCCGAACCCAAATGGAAAAAATGGTTAAAAATGTTAGTACACTCCTTTTATGTTCAGTCCTTCTGTTCTCAGCTGTTTAGATGACCTAAGGGGTTTGTAGGGAGAAGCTGATCTTGCAGGCTTCACTGAGGTTCCTGCCGGGGCATTGTGTAGAGCTGAACGGTCCCAGCGACATTGGATTGCCTTGGTGGTTGCAGGCCCCCAATGGAGACAGCTATTGAGGAAGTCTGCCAGGCAGAATCAACTGGGTCACTTGTCCTCCTTGGTGCCTGATGCTGCTCTCTGCTGAGGTTTCCGCTGTCCAGCCATCCCCGGGCTCCCCTAATGGACGCTTCAATTCTCCAGGGGCCTCTCCAAATGGGAGTTCCTGAATACCAGGTTTAGTGGCTTCCGTGTCTGCGAGAGATGGGGAGAGAGCCTTACCCTGGGACTTTTAACAGTCCCTTGAGAGCTGTGAGTGTTCCCGGGAGGGTCTAGCCCCTCCGGATTTTGCACAGTGCCCAATAACTCTGTGTTTTTTATGGCTCTTTTTTTCCCCGCGTTCAAAATGCGTCAGTGTAGGTCGCCGCCATCTTCCTTCCCTCATATAGAATATTTTTAGCAATGAAGTGATCCTTTCATTTATTAGTCTATGATGTGGCTCTGTAACTTAAGGTCAAGGTTGTAAATAGTCACTTCAAGTAAGGGAATGAATTCTGCATTTTGTTCCCTACAGTTTACCCTGATAATTATTTTGTCATCACAGTTTATTCTCTTTAACATACATTATCCATGTGTACATGTGTAGATGGTTCTTCATTTTGTCATATGGTGGCAAAATGATGTTAATTATTAATTAATTAGTATATTAATTAGTTTCAGGCCAAGGAACTTCCAGAAAGTTCTTATAACTAGGTATCCTCACAGCCAAGTTAGGATGGAGTTGTCTCCCACTTTTTCTATCCCTCTGGTGTGGGGTGTATCAGCCCCCCTCAGTTCATTAGTCATATGAGGTCTAAGAGCTTCCTTTTGCACAGAAGGCATACATGGCAGTTTCACTAGGGTGGAGTGTCCCACTAACAAGTAACCAAGAGTATGTTCCTGTTCTTTTGGGTCTATTGATTGTAGGATAGTTATTCTGTACTATATGCCTAAAATCCAGTTATAAGTGAATATATGCCATGTCTATCTTTCTGAGTCTAAATTAGTTCACTCATGATGAGCTTTTGTAGTTCCATTATATGGTTGCAAATTGCATGATTTTATTGTTTCTGATAACTGAGTAGTATTCCGTTGTGTAAATGTACCAGTTTTTTGTTTGTTTATTTTATCCATTCTTCTATTGAAGGACATCTTCATTGTTTCTAGTTCTAGCTATACAAACAAAGCTGCTATACACATAATTAAAGAGATGTCCTTGTGCATTGGTGAGGAATCTTTTGGATATATGCCCAGGAGTGGTATGGGTGTGTCTTGAGGTAGAACTATTCCAAGTTTTCTAAGGTATCACCAGACTGATTTCCATAGTGGTTTTAGAAGTTTGCACTCCCACCAGCAATGTGGGAGAGTTCCCCTTTCTCAGCGACCTCACCAGCATATGCTGTCTTTGAGTTTTTGATCTTATCCATTCTGAGAGTAGTGAGATGGAATCTCAGACTCATCTTGAGTTGAATTTCTGTGATGATTAATGATGTTGAGCATTTCTTCAAGTGACTTTCGGCCATTCTAGATTTCCTCTTTTGTGAATTCTTGGTTTAACGTTCTACCCAATTTTTTTTTTTATTGGGTTACTTGATTTGTTGGTGTTTTATTTCTTGAGTTCTTTATAAATTTTGGATATTAGCCTTCTGTCAGATGTGGGGTTGGTGAAGATCTTTTACCAATCTGTAGGCTGCCATTTTGTTCTATGACAATGTCCTTTGAGTTACAGAAGCTTTTCAGTTTCATGAGGTCCCATTTATTGATAGTTGTTCTTAGGGCCTAACCTATTAGTGTTCTATTCAGGAAGTTTTCACCTGTGCCAATGAGTTCCAGGCTTTTCCCCACTTTCTCTTCTACTAGATTAAGTGTGTCCAGTTTTATGTTAAGGTCTTTGATCCACTTGGACTTCGGTTTTGTGCACAGTGACAAGATGATTATATACCACTGTAGTTCCACCATAAACGATTCTGACTAGCAATGCAGTGGGGTTATTCCCGTGACCTGCTAGGTAGCTTCCAGGAAACCAAATTCTTTGGGTACCAGGCTCAGTATGGTTGCAAAACTGAAACTTAAAGGAATTGACAGAAGGGCTCAATAGGTGTGGAACCTGTGGCTTAATTTGACTCAACATGAGAAACCTCACCCAGTCTGGACACAGACAGGATTGACAGATTGATAACTCTTTCTTGATTCCTTGGCTGGTGGAACATAGTCCTTCTTAGTTGATGGAGCGATTTGTCTGGTTAATTCCAATAACTGAAGAGACTTGGGCATGCTAACTAGTTACATGACTTCCAAGCTTAGTGTTATAAAAATAATGTCAGTTTAATATGAAAGCAGTGCAGTCTATGTTAAGTAATATGTATTCTAAAATTAAACTCTAATACTCAACTAACTAGGTGTGGCGATGCGAGCTTTTAACCCCAGCTCTCGGGAGGCAGAGGCAGGCAGATCTCTATGAGTTCAGGGCCAGCCTGCTCTGCAAAGTTATTCAAGGACAACCACAGAGAAATCAAACCAACCAAACCAAACCAAAACAAACAACAAAAAAAACAAACAAAACCCCCTAGCACCTTTCATATGATAGAGAATGTGTATGATTGTTTTTTTTTCCCTCAGAAAACATTGTAGCCTTTTTCTGAAGATTGTGACAAGTGTATCCAAGCACACTTCATACTTTTATCCATTCACATATGTTTCAGATATCATAATTAATTGCTTATATTTAGCTAAAGTTTTCTTAAAATAATTACTAGTTTTTAATTAGCTTTTTATTTTTAAAATCACTTTTGTAGATTTATACACCTTGATAATTTCAGAATTTAACCTTCATTTTTTTAATTACTTCAAGATACATCTCCATCACAGTCCCCTCTCTTCACCCCTCCCAGTCCTACACTCCCACCCTCTCCACCCTCACCTACTTAGCCTTCTCCTCCGGAGTGAGTTTTCCCTACATATCAGTCCCCCTCAGTTAAACAGTCATATGGGTATTAAGAGCTTCTTCTTGCACTGGGGGCCTATATGGCAACTCTATTAGGGCAAAGTGTCCTACTAACAGGTAACAAAGTCTATGTTCCTGTTCCTTTTGGTGTGTTGGTTATAAGATAGTTATCCTGTACTACATGGCTAACATCCAATAATAAGTGAATAGATGCCATGTGTGTCTTTCTGAGTCTGGGTTAGCTCACTCAGGATGAGCTTTTCTAGTTCCATCCATTTGGCTGCAAATTGTGTGATTTCGGTGTTTCTGATGGCTGAGTAATATTCCATTGTGCAAATATACCACAGATTTTTTTGTCCATTCTTTCATTGAAGGACATCTAGGTTGTTTCCAGTATCTAGCTATTGCAAATAAGGCTTCTATAAACATAGATGAGGAGGTGTCCTTGTGGATTGGTGAGAAATCGTTTGGATGTATACCCAGAAGTGTTAAGGCTGAGTCTTGAGGTAGAGAACTATTTCAAGTTTTCTAAGATATTTCCAGACTGATTTCCATAGTGATTGCAACAGTTTGCACTGCCACCAAAAATGGAGTATTGCCCTTTCTCCACAGCCTCACCAGCATGTGCTGTCATTTAAGTTTTTGATCTTAACCATTCTGAGAGGTTGAGATGGAATCTTAGGGTTGTCTTGAGTTGCATTTCTCTGATGATTAAGAATGCTGAGCATTTCTTCAAGTGTCTCTCTCTGTCATTAGGGATTCATCCTTTGTTAATTCTCTGTTTAGCTCTGTTCCCCATTTTTTGATTGTATTTTTTGGTCTCTTGGTGTTTAATTTCTAGAGTTCTTTATAAATTATGGATATTAGCCTTCTGTCAAAGTGGGGCTGATAAAGATCTTTTCCCAATCTGTAGTTTGCCGTTTGCTTGAATGACACTTTCCTTTGCCTTATAGAAGCCCTCCAGTTTTGTGAGGTCCCATTTATTGATTGTTGGTTTTAGAGTTTGAGCTATTTGTGTTCTGTTCAGAAAGTTGTCACCAGTGCCAATGAGTTCGAGGGTTTTCTCCACTTTCTCTTGTATTAGATTTAGTGTGTCAAGCTTTATGTTCAATTCATTGATTCACTTGGACTTAATTTTTTTGCAAGGTGATAAGTATGGGTCTAATTTCATTCTTTTACATGTCGACACCCAGTTAGACCAGCACCATTTGTTGAAGATGCTGTCTTTTTTCCACTGTATGATTTTGCTTCTTTGTCAAAAATTAAGTGACCACTGCTGTGTGGGTTTATTTCTGGGTCTTCAATTCGATTCCATTGATCAACTGGTCTGTTTCTATACCAGTACAATGCTGTTTTTATTACTCTTGCTCTGTAGTATAGCCTGAAATCAGGGATGGTGATTTCTCTAGATTTTAGTTTTATTTTACAATATTGACTTAGCTATTCTGGATTTTTTTGTTATTCCATATGAAGTTGGTAGTTGTTCTTTCAAGGTATGTAATGAATTGTGTTGGCATTTCAATAGGAATTGCATTGAATTTGTACATATATTTTGGTAGGATGGACATTTTTATTATGTTAATCCTAGCTATTCATGAGCAGGGTAGATCTTTCCATCTTCTGATATCATCTTCAATATCTTTCTTCAAAGTCTTGAAGTTCTTGCCATATAGGTCTTTCACTTGCTTGGTTAGAGTACCCCCCAGGTATTTTATATTGTTTGTGGCTATTTACTTTAGTGGAAGAAAAATATTTATAACTGAAAACTTCTATTATTTTCCAGATTCCCACATGATATCTTTGGATAACATTATTTGTGGCCTTTAAAAATATTCTCAAAGCCATAGGAAAGTAAGAAAGTAATGTACTCCATGTGCCTATAAATAATTGATTCTAATTCCTTATTTTATGTATTGTTGAGGTGGTAGCAATAAAATTAGCTAATATTTGTCCTTATTCTTGGGTATGTATAATGCTATTCATTATTCTATACACAGGTCAGTGCAAGAAAATGGTGCATGGTCTTAATAATTATGAAATTGACATTATGCTCATTTACAGTGTCTATCTAGAAGTGGTATTTTTGGTTAATTTTATGTTCTACATGATATCCCCACTGAGGTTCTAAGCCTCATAAGGCAACAGATGTGAGCAAAGTTGAATGGTATATTCATAATGGGTCTGCTTCAAAGAGGAGCAGTCTGAAATCTAGGAACTGCCAATCATTCATCATTTATAATGAAATGAAAGCTACATCTCCTTATTCTTTTCCCAAATAGAGGAATAAACTTCATTGTGGCATTAAACAAACCTGTCTTTTAGCATACAAAAATTTTTAAAAATATTTTTTGTACAATAATTTTAGGGCCTGAATTTATCAGACATGTAGAAATTTTAGAAAGAAAACTTTCTCAAAACAAAATATCATACAGGAAAGAATATGAGTTTAAATTCAGATAGCAACTCTCCTTTCTATCAAAGTTTGCTATGCATCCAGCCTGACTACTCTTCTAATAAGAAAATGCTTCTTAGTCCAGACCACTCAATTTTGAGATTACTGACAGATCTGAGTCAGGGTTTAGAGAAGTCCATAAATGTCTTCTAGCAGGATTACAGTGAGATTGTCAGTATCCTAGATCAATTCTGTGACTGAAGAAGGCTGTACTGTTACAGCGTGATAAGAATGTCTCTCAAAAAGATTTCTTTATCAATTCTACAGCATTGGCATGCATCACTTAGAATGTGATCATGAGTAGTAATATCTATGTCTATGGACATATCCTCATACTGTGTATGCATGAACCATCGCCAATGTTTAGACTACATATTGAGACTTCTACTAGGTTATACATTATAATAAATAGGGCAGACTTCTTAGACTTGAACGGAAGCCTCTACCATCCATTCTACCAAGCTTAAAATATACAGAAACTCCACAAGATAAAGCTTATATTAGGCAAAATTCTCATTAGTACTCTAATGGTTTAACAAACTGCTAAATGTTTTCAGAAATGTCAGAATAGTTTCATCCATGTAACTAATATATCCTTGTCTCTCCATGATTAATAGTAGACACAAAATCCTAATATTAATATAATTATTTGTCAATTGCAAATCTAATCTTCAGGGAAGGGCTCTCCTTCACACCACAGCTTCCTGAGAAAATGTCCTCATGGTGTCTTGAAATTTCATGTTTTGGAAGAGCATGGGCCCAATGTGTTCTCAGGAAGCTGTGGTGTAAAGGACCTCATGGTGTCTTGAAACTTCCCATTTTGGAAGAGCATGGGCTCATACTCTTTTATTATTGTTATTCTTTGAGATATTGGTGCCTTTCTGTGACAAAAGACTAATAACACTTGCTCTGATTTTTCAGACTTACCCTGAAAACACTTAGATCTATGATAAAGCCCTTTATTTGTGTTCAATTGAGTAGAATTTAATCTCTGAGCTTTTAAGTCCCTTTGAAACATAGCCATTTGTGTTTTGCTTCTTTGAAGTCTTTGTCTTCCACCATCTACAGATAAAAATCTTTCATCAACTGTAATTTATTACTCATACAAGTGAAAACTTTCACTTTTGGATGACTAAGACTGCATATATTTTATAAATGTTCTGTTGTTCTGTTTTACATATATACAGACATCGTTAACTGAAGAGAAAGCTTTGGTGAATGACATTTGTCAATAATGCCATTAATATAGAACATTGATTTTTTAATGTTGGTTTATCTATGTTTTTCACATTTGCTTATATAAGAGTGCAAACATTGCACAGCACATGAATGGATATCAGAAGACAACTAGTAGGAGTCAGTTCTCTCCTAGAATATTGGTTTGGGGGATTGAATTTATGTCATAAGACTTGGGAAAAATATTTTTGCCCATTAAGCCATGTCACCAATCCTTTTCTTTTCTTTCCAGTAATAGAAAAAAAATACCAATGACCAACAACCTAAAAAAACAAATAAATTAAATATTATTGAGTTTCTTAGCCACGTAATTACTTCACTGCACTTTGTATGTGACCAACACATATTCAAATGTCCTGACTTTTTTCTTTTGTGGAGTTATTCCCCTTTAATATAGACTAATACGTCTGAATGAAGCTGTTAAAAACTCATTTCAGTGATTTCAATGTACTTTGCTGATTTTGTGCATATTTCATACACATGTACTTATTTTTTGACATTTGGTTTGCTTCCTATTTCACTAATGTTATCCATGAATCTATGTATATAAACACTACCTATTTTGTATTACATATCTCTGTAATTTGTTCACAAGAGAGACGAGGTCATCAAAGAAATGTGATAGCCTATGTATCTTTCATTTCAATGAAATTGTCCTATTTTTTGATCTAAAATAGAAAGCAATGTTTAAAATGGTAAAGATAAGAAAAATAAAGGAAAGATAGAAATAAATCAAGCTTAGAAAATAGAAGCAACATGACTACCATAGCCATCAATTTAAATTCTTACAGTCTTTCTAGGTAAGGAAATGATATTTATTTATTGAATTATTTTTCTTTGCTTTACTTTGTCAATCTTATTGTACTACGAATAACAAAAAAAGTATGAAAACAAAAAATCTTTTCCAAAAAGACTTCCAGGTACATTCTGGCCACATACTATTAAATTTTGAATAAATGTGTATTAATTAAATGTTGCTTTTATTGATGGGATATCTGACTGTGAAAAAATTCCTATATATTTGATTTTTGTTTCTATAACTTACTTGTCTACAATAATAATAGATCCAAGAAGTTAGTATAATTATAAAAATTGTCCAATATGTACTATATTTAAAATAATGTTCTAATTAATTTCATTTCTATAAACTTTCGGCCACCTCTTTGCCAACACAGTTACATGAAAATCACATTTTGAAGTATTATGTTATCTTTGACAAACTGCTATTCAAACACACCATAACTGAGGCACATAAAAATTTACCACTACATCATACACAAGGCCTTAACAAGTTCAAACAAAAAAAGTAAAGAGAATGATAAGAGGATACAAAATCTCATTCTGTAAAATGATGCTGTTTCCAATTGATTGCTGCTGGGAAAATAAAATCAGTTTTCTTCAATGGTGTATCACTGGATATATAAATCACAGTCCATGGCAGGCCATAAGGCCAGGATTAATTGGCCAAAACAAAATAAACAATCTATGATTTTTGTGATTTCTTTTTGTTTTTGTTTCATTGTTGATTTTTTGTGTTTGTTTTTGTTTTATTTTTGAAAGAGAAAGAATATGCATTTAAGTGGGTAGGGAGGTTGGTATCTGGGACTATTAGGGGAAAATGAAGATTATGATTAAATATATATCATATGAAAAAATTAAAGTAAACTAAAACACTCCTCTACAATATAGAGTCATTAACTTTATACATGATATTACAGTGAGGAGGGGAATATTAGATTCAGTTTCTCTCTTCATTTTAGTGTTAGATAGTTTCATTGGACCTGACAGATCAAATTCAAAGATAATGTACATTTTTTGCCTTGTACATTTCTGTTGTTGTACAGATGTTTATACATGAGCCACTTCATGTAGATTTGGCAGTTACCTTAAAATACAAACATTCCAAAACAAACCAGTATGTTATAGGAGAAATGATAGTTTCTTGCATGCTGATCCTAACACACAGGTTTAAGCTTCTTGGGAGGAGGCATGAATCCTACCTCACAGGTTCATGTTTAACAAATAATGTAGAGCCATACCAAGATTACCATAAAAAATCTAGTGTATGTTTCCTTATTGAGTCATCATCTAATTTTATTTTATAAATTAGAAACAGAGGCTAGATAGAATGAGATACTGTGAAAAAGTAGAGAACTATGGCTCGCTTACTCTTGTGGAAGGTGCGGAGTAGCAGTAATACCCATGGAACTCAAAGTGTTTTGCAGTCACTGAAATATTCAGGAGGCAAATCACAGAGTGTGGTGACTTACTGTAAACCAAGATGAGTGTGGTATCTTTCATTAATCTAGAATCATTATAAAGGGCAAGGCACAATTTGAGGGAACAAGAAACTTTAATTCAATTTGTTACAACTGTGATAAAGCTATATGGAAAATTTATATTCTAATAATGGGCAGATTATACCTAGGGCTCAGAACCAAAGTATTTCCATTTAAGAATCATTTGTGCTCTTGTTACAAGTAAATTTATGGGAGTAAAGTTTCTCTTAATGAGGATAAACAATGTTGAAAAACTAATACTAAGACCATAGTTGACAATTATTATTATCTAAAGATCTATTCCAGATAAAATATAATACTGTTATGGAAATGGTAAAGGAATGAATCAAAGCCAGAGAGGGGTGTTAGAATCACCAGTACAGAAGAAATTTGGAAAATAACATCTAGGTAAGCATAGTGAATTCATTAATGTGATAAGTTGAAGGTGTGTTCAAACTCATATGAGATATTCACAATTGTTTTGGCTTAAATGAGATTCCTCCAATAGTCTCAATATGACTACTTGCTCAACAGCTGATAGAAATGTTTGGAGAGGTTTAGGAGGCATAGATGACCCAGTTGTAGGAAGTACAATATAGGAGGCAAGGTTCGAATTTGGTTTGTTTTGTTTTTTAATAATCTATTTAAGTTACATCTCGATTACTGTTCCCTCCTTCCTTCCATCCTTGTCCCACTCTCTCATCCTCCTCTGCCTCTCCCTCCTTTCCTTCTCCTTGAATGAGGGGAGCCCCTCACATATCAACCCCCCTCAGTTCATCAGTCACATGTAGTCTAAAATCTTCCTCTTTTTCTGGACCCCTACAAGGGAGCCTAGCTAGGACAAGGAGGTCCACCAAGAGTCAATGGATTTCAAGACAGTGACATATATATATATATATATATATATATGTGTGTGTGTGTGTGTGTGTGTGTGTGTGTGTGTGTGTAGGGGGCCTAGGTCTAGTCTATATATGCTATGATAGGCTTTGTTGTTTGTGTTTCAGTCTTTGTAAGACTGTAAGGGTTTAGGAAATCTTAGCTCTGTTGGTGTTCATGTGGTGTTCTTATCCTGTCTGGGTTTCTCTATTCTTCCTCCCTCTTTTGTACACAACTCTCAGAGCTCCATCCAATGTTTTGACTCTGTGTCTCAGCACCTTTTTCAATCAGCTGCTGGATGGAGTTTCTCATAGGACAGTCATGTTATGTTCCTGTTTCTTTGGGTCTGTGTGTTGTAGGATGATTATCCTATACTTTATAGCTAATATCCAGTTATAAGTGAGTACATACTATGTGTATCTTTCTTGTCGATAGTTTATTCAAATTGTAAGTGAAATCTAATATAAACTGCCTCAGCTAATATAATATTTGTATTCTTTATAAATCCCATACAGTTTGAGAAGAAAAAAGTGTGTTTGTATACCTAGTTTTGTAAATCGATTCATGAACCCATGGGTACAAGGTAATACATGCTGAGGAGGATCTCAAAGTGCTATGTCGATAAGTTGATTTGACACAAAACTGCAATGTAAATATTTATGTTTATACACATAAATAAATAAATGTTGCTCTTAATTGGAGAAACTTAACTTTTCAGTGAGCTATGGAGAGTATAGAGACTGATCTTTAATATCTAGAATAAAAGACAGCTATATGCTAATTTTAAATACTGTACTTATACCTCTCCCTCTATGGTATCATGGAACATCAGGATAAGAGTGAGATGAAAATGTAAAAGCTGAAAGACAAGGAAGAAAGACTGTAAAATGCTATTTTCGGTGAATAACATTGTAAACATGATAACATAGCAGATACTGTTTCCTGCACTGGGCCTGTAAAAAACTTACCCTGTCAGCAGTTTATCATATAGATTGGGGGGGGGAGAATTATGGGTCTCTACACCACTATATATAACTATTGAAATCTTATAAGAGACTGCTTTTGTACCAATCAATGCACTCACCAGTCTCCAATAGATACATACAAATGGACCTATATGATATTAATATATCAAAAAGCAAAAGAGGTATATAAGAATGTGGGAAGGAGGTTTGTGTGGATAAGGCAGTTGACATGAAATAGGATGGGATGAGATATTATGGGTTGGAATTGGAATAGACCCACTGTACATGGGTCTATTCATACATTATAAAAATTGTCAATAATCAGATTTAAACAATGTTTGTACTAAAAATAGCCAAATTATGTGTTCATAACTGGAAGATTTTTCCTAGCACATGCAAATATGTGTGTGGTAGTTCAACTATTTTAATGTTGTTTTGCTATATTCATCATAAGAAGAACAATATTGGGTTATATAGAACCTTAGTTACCCATACATTAACTGCCAAAGTATTATCGAATTATTACAAAAGCAATAATACCTTCTAGAGTTCCAGATGTTCTTCAGGTAGTTTTTGGTCATCCAATAATGAAAAACCTATGTCATACAGTAAAGTATTATCATCATCAAACAAAGAATTGTTATATCTAAACAACAGCATATGGAGCAACATATTTATAGACATAGAACATAGTGAAAAAGTCCCTTTCTGAAAGCATAGGTCATAATTGCAGGATAATATTTTTAAAATTATCTGTTAAAAAGCTTTTTTCTATTTCTATAAGTAATTTTTCAAAAGGCTGGTTAAAGTGAGCTGGTGAGAACATATACATGAGAGCCTGAATATGGAAGCCAGAAATAGAGAAGTTGTCAAATATGGGAAAACCCTGGATTTGTCACATGATACTTCAATAATAAGCAAATAAATAAATGAGTCCAAGAATGAGCAGCTACTATGTCTGAGGTATTAGAAAAAGAAGATGGGCCTAAATAAAACTAAAATTAATTGACAGGTGATTCTAAGCCATGGTCCAGAGTGTGAAAAATGTCTTAAAGACCATATGAGGCCCAATTCAGCTATGAATGTGTACTAGTACACTTTAAGTCACAATATCAACTTTCAATATAAAAAATTTGGGCAGTTATGCTTGAAGATAGACAAGGAAATGAAGGAAGGAAGAGAGAAAGAGAGAGAGCTCAAATAAAGTACACATAGAAAGAGACAGGTTGCTAAAGAATGAAATAATATGTAACTCAGATCTTTTCAAAGAAGATAATGATAATATAATTAAATAGACATATGAGGTAGGAGCTGAGATGGCCCAGTGGTTGAAGGCATTTCTTACAGTAATGGCTGGTTTATGTCAATTTGACACAAGCTAAAGTCACCAGAGAGGAGACAGCCTCAACTGAGAAAATAGCTCATAATATCATGGTGCAGACAAGCCTGTAGGGCAATTTCTTAATTAGTGATTAATAGGGAAGGGCCCAATCCATTGTGATTTGGGCCACCTCTGGAATGGTGGTTTTAGGTTCTATAAGAAAGCAGGCTGAGCAAGCCATAAGCAACTAACCAATAAGCAGCTCTTCTTCATGCTGCTTCATCAGCTTTTTCCTCCGCGTTTCTGCCCTGTGTACGTTTCTGCCCTGTCTGTTTTTTGATGAGAAGCTGATATGAAAGTGTGAGCAAAATAAACACTTTTCTTCTCAACTTCTTTTGGGTCATAATGTTTCATCACGGACATATTAATCCAACAAAGAAAAGACATTTATCTAGCCTCACGATTAAATTGCTATTGTTCACCAAGATCCACATAATAGAATGAGCACATCGACTTCCACAGCTGTTCTCTGACTTCAACAACGACACTCATACTATGTGGGTGTCAGTGTCAGTGTCTGTGTGTATCTGTGTGTGAATATTTATACACACACTAAAAGTAAAATATTTTAACTATACAACAATGTGAAAAATCTTTAAAAACATGTACTCGTGAGATTGTCTTAATTTACTATGTGTTCTTATTTGCCATAACACAATAAATTGCTACTGCCCTTTCATGCTTAGATCCAATTTTTATTTCAGGTCATTCCTTCTCTGTTGCTTCTTCTTTCTTCTGGATAATATCTTCACATCTTGTGTTAACTTCATGCTTTTTTTTAATGCTTCAAGAATACATTATTTATTTAAGTGTTAGAAGAAAAAGCTCATTTACAATTTGTCAAATTCATTTAAAGTCATACTTTTTACTCTCAGAGTCATTAGCAAGTTTGTCTAATTTGGTATCATCTGCAAAAAATGATGAACAGACTCTCAATTGCTTTGCTCAGGTTATTAATAAGTATGAAACCCTAAGAGGAGATTAATTCTCATAAATTATTTTTTCTAATATGCCCCTCTGTGGACAAATAACTGACACCTCCTTTAATTTTAGCCCTCATTCAACTGTTGACTGAGAAGTAAGTTTGCATAGATAAAGAAAATAGCTTGATTCTGACAATAGTTTAAACTTTGCAATTGCCTTTTTGGATCTAGTTGAAAACAAAGCTTACTTGTTTAAAGAAGAAAGACATCATGACTATTTTCTATTCATCATTATTAACTTGTGTTATAAATTATTATTAATAACTCATTTAAATGATATTATTTGTTCTTTATGACTCCATTAACTAGACAGTTTTACATTTCTCAAAAGTGCAGTTTCAAACCAGAGCTGAAATTTAGAATATCTGAATAGTAAACATAAATGACTCAATGAGTTGACTCTAGACAAGCAAGACACAAAACACAATTCTTCAGAATCTAACAGAAATTTATGTTTTCTAAATTATTCCTAGTAAGTTTTTAAGTTGACTACTGCAAAGGTAACTAAGCAGTGACTCTGCATTTGATGTGCAAAATGTGGTTTTCTTACTTGACTGGTTGATAAATGAAGAATGAACTTGAAGAATAAAGTCATGAAGAAACAAACAACAGAAGACAATACAGTTTGTTGATCAGAAGCGAAACCCATGAAGATGTTCTGGATAGTAACTTAATGAAGGGAGTCAATAAAGATGTGGAAATTCAACCTTCTCTTAGTATTTCCCAATTGTACACCTCCATGAAACTATGGATCATTTTTGATCCACTTTTTAGTAGGAGTTCCAACACAGCTCAGAGAGATTAGATGAAGTAACATATCATGTTTTGGGGATGAGGTTGTGGTGGTGTTTTTAGAAAACTCTTCCCTGTTCAGTAAAAAGATATCCATAAAATGAGTGAATTTTTCCACACAGAAAGATCATTTCACTTTTTCTTTTAAAGAAGGCAGTCTGCAAGTGTTTTAATCTATTTTTATTTTTGAATGTAGCATTAGATCTCTAAATGGATATACAATAATACAATTTAACCATGAAGGAAATTGGAAATTAAGGTAATGAGATAGACTTTACTAATCATATTCTCCGTTCAATTAACCATATTATTCAATTGGCTGGAGTCAAAGGGAGCTACAGACAGGCCAGGGAGAAGACACAAACCATAGTCTGCATCTCCCACTTATAAATGACAGACAATATGGGGGGTGTCTATGTGTGCTATTGAATCCTATGGAAATAGTGTTAAGGGTATAAAAATCATAAATTCGAATGACTATTGTTTCAACACAAATTAAAATTATCCCCAAACAACACAATAATAAAAGTGAAAGTAAACTCAGTAGAGACCTGAGAATAAAGAAAAGCATGCTATCCTATGAAAATAAAATGAATAGTAATAAAAATGCATATTGTGCTAATAGTATGAATGTATATTTGTTACATTCCATTATTTTTGCATTCTTGTCTATGAAAGTGTTATTTTCTTGTACAATGTAACAATCTTAGTTTCAAGGGCTCATGATTTCCTCATAAATAGGGTCCTGCAACATGTTTTTTTTATAACAGTCTCTTGATTCTGATTAGAGAATAATTTAAAATATATGGTGTCATTTTATTTTCCTATTCTTGCATGAATTGTGAGTTCTTATTAGTATTATATGAGCTGTATGTGTAGTTCTTACTACATAAAAGAATATATGAATTATTATATCATAGTTCAAGTTTGAAGTTCATACAAATTCTCAGACCTAACATTGCAGAGAGCATCATGAAAAAAGTAAAGGAAACAAACAACTTGGTTCTCAAGTGCATCTTGATTTTTTTAAAAATGAGATTTCATTTTGCCCTGGCTATAACACTGGACATCATACTATTTACCCATTATTCACCTATTTTAGAAATCCTCTTGTTTACTCATATAAACACACTGCAAACACAATCAAAATATTTTTGTATTTATCACAGGGGAAAACATTAATTATATTTTATCTCTTAAAGTTAATGATTTAATTCAAGTTTAGAGACTCTAAATTCAGTTCAGAAACTAATAATTCTTCAAGAGTAAATGATTCATGTAACTATCAGAGTTCTGCACTGAACTAAACGAAATATTTTTAACTACACTTCCAATTAATTCACTATAAAATGAAAATATCTGGAAGATTATTAAATTGAATGTAGTGATAAAACTTAGTTGTTTACAATAAAGTTTTAAGAAATTTTAGTATTGCTACTGAACTTCAAACGTTCTTTCAACAAAACAAAAATATCTCTTGGGCTTCCATTGAATAGAATGACTCCTTAAGTTGTTCTCGCAATCTTAGAAAATTAAAATATTCATAACAATATTTGGGCCAGCAATACTAAAACTATTATACATATGCACATACTGAATAAACATCACAATTACTTTCTTTTCTTAGTTTAAATATATGTCTCAGCCCTAGAGAAAAATATAGGCATCTTTGACACATGACATGAAGAATTGTCAACAGGACAAAGTCTGGTGAATCATAGATCAGGACAAAAGTTGAGTTTGATTTCAGAGAAGGGGTAAATGAGGCCCCAGGCAGTGACAATTTTGAAATCTGAAACTCAAGTAAAAAGTAAATTTTATTTCACTGTTGACCAATAGACATGTTGAGTTACTTATTACTTTTTTTTTTTTTTTTACTTTTACTAGAGAAAATATCCATTTACAATAGAAATTCAGGTTTTGGGAAGTAAATGTGTATAGGACAATGAAATCTAATTATATCTGGTGAATTTCATTGATCTTTAAAAAAGAGATCCCTTATGTAAACTGGGCAAATATATAATATCTCAAATGTTTTGAATATTTCCATTGGCCTCTATTTATATGATTTGTATAAGCTCATGATAAAATTTTAAAATGAAAAATAGCATGTAAAATGTTTAAATATTCTACTTATTCACCAATAAGGTGACCTTAATTTCAGGACTGTATTTTTGTGTCATCTTAAGAAGAGGAGATGGTAGAATTAGGTTGAGGTGAAGGAAGTAAGGCCAGTTTGTACTACATCGTGACTTGTAGGACAGCGTAGGCTACAGAGTGAGTCCCTGTCTGAAAAATGACACAGGGGAAGAGAAACAGAAGAAAATGAAAAGGGAAGAAATGAAAGGGTAAGGTGAGGAAAAGGAAGGAGAGTTCAGGAAGACAAATGGGAAACATACCTTGAGGTATTAAGTTAAAAGATCAGTTTCTAAATTAGAAAGTATCTCTTCACATTATATTATAATTGTTTCACAAGGGTAAATCTAAAGATGTTTTTGTTTTTCAGAAAATAGTGTCTGTGAAGACCATAGTTTATTATGAAATTTCAAGATTGCTAACAAAGCATTTTAATTGTTTTCACAGGAATGAAAAGACTCCCACAAACACACCACAAAAAATTGTTGTCAATATATTATCATAAATTTTAGAAAGATGAGAGAAGTGGGATTGGCTTTGTGTGATTCCTACTGTGGATATTTAGTGTATAACTTATCCAATAAAAAGGCAAACAAGGGTGGAAATCTACATAAAACATTTGATAATTGCAGAGCACATCTTTCTACATCACTCTTTGGAAGAGTTTTAACTTCATAAATTCACATTAGATTAATGTACATACATTGTATCAGTTCAGGATCTTATAGTATAGTTACTACTCAACAGCTGCTAAATACTTGTGATCTTACCATCATTTAAGAACACTATTTTAAATGGAAAGATAATAGGATCAGTATGATTTTTTTGTGTCTTTGAAATTTTTCCACAAATACATCCACGAAGAATACAACAGTTTTAAATATTATTATAAGATTTCTCCCTTTCCTCTCATTTCCCCAAGCCTGTTTTCCTCCCCACTATTCTTCACTGCCCTCTTTTTTCCATTAATTGTCATTGCATTCATACATGTATATTTGTAAATAGATATATTTACATTATATTTATACACAGAAATATATATTTACTTAGAAATTTATAATATATTTATAATATTATATAAATATATATATTAAAGTATTATATATATTTCTAAATATAACCTGCTTAGTACATATGTTACTGGTATTTGTGTTTTCAAGTCTGACCATTTGGCATGTAATCCAAGTTTTGAAATAATGCAACAGAACAATGCTTGAGAGTATTCACAATGTTAAGATTGAACACTTATGGAAACATATTTGGAAAGCTGCAATGAAAAGGTTAGAGTTCTGGATAGGAACAAGCTATCTGGAAAATTATATTTCAAGTAAGTGACATTAATAAGATAACTCCAAGCATGAAGAATACATAACAATAAGTTTAATGGCTGCCTGGACAGTCCCCAATTGCTCTCAATATATTAGAGCATCTATCTTCAGCCTTTTGGTCCAGTATCTCTGACAAACATTAATTGTAAAGAAGAAATTAAGAAGGACTTGCCTACCATGTCTTGGCAGATGGGCAACTTTGAAAACCCACACTTTGTACAAAAAATAAATAAATAAAAATACTATTCATACATCTAAAATTTTTACTATTTGAATTGAAAAGATTCTATTGAACATTAAGAATAAAAATATAGACATTTACTAAAGCACTCAGTTGTGGGTTTTTGTACACATACCTATAAAATATCATTTGTAGCACTGCATTGTTTTATCTGGTAGTATAATCATTTTATACTTAGTTTGGGGAACATGAAGGGGTTAGATCATAACTACTTTCACCTACTGCCACTTGGAACACATTGAGTTAGCAAAAATTTGTATTTATTTGTCAACTTACATAACTCTATAAATTTTGTAGGCACACTGTATCTACTGTCACCTGCAATTCTCGAAGAAGAGTGTTGACTATAATTCCTAAAATAATTTGTTTCAAGAAATCCTCTGGGCTATTAAATAATTTGCTTCACACTCAATATTTCATGTTATTGTTTATATATGTATATATTCCAAAACTGTATATGTGTGTATATATATGTATGTATGTTTGGAACTCAGCTTTTAGCACACTGATAATATTATAATTTGGTGTAACAAATATATTTGCTATCCACAAAAATCTGTATTTTTTCATTACAGTTTCTTCTATTTCACTGACAGTGGAAACAAAGAATTCATACTAAATAAGTCAAAAAAACAAAAAGTAATGTTTTAAGCAGTGAGACTTTGGATACTCAAGTTATCTAACTATACCTTTATGTGGTATTACTGTAATTAACTGATGTCAGAAACATTAACACTGGCTTCTTCTCATGTGAAGATTTATCTAACTAAATGACACATTATTATGAAGTATTTGACATTAGTCCTATAGTGCCTTTCTATAAAGTATGAAATTTTAGTCTTTTAAAAATATAATTTCTATCAGTTACAGCTCTGACTTGAGGCCATGGCTAATTATGGTAGTACAAGTATGAAAAAAACAGCTGAAAGCTTATATTCTGTGCATTTATAGGAACCTTTGGCTTTGATCTGAAAATGTATTCAGCTAAATCTAATGAGACCATAGAAGGATGGACTGGCTGAAAAATAATTAGTACCACAAAAGCAACTTTTCTTCTGCAAAGAAAAAAACAACTAATACTTCCATGAAAGAGATTCATGACAAGATTTAAGATGACAAATGTATATGAATAATATTCTAAATGGCTAAATTCAACTGTGCTATAAACCATCTGCCAGATTTAAGTCTTAACTGAAATGCATGTGAATTATTACCATTTAATGAACTATTTAATGGACCCATGAAAAAAATTATTTGGCAAAACAACAGCTTTTCAGAAAAAAGAATCAATCTTCCTGAACACCAAACCTAAAGGATATTCTCTCACTAAATATGAAAAATATACAGGATCAAGTGACTTATTCTCTGAATTTCAAAAAGTAAAAGTTATATTTACAATGGGTAAACAAAAGATATCCACGCTGCAGTCATTGATAACATTTACTAGTGTGACACAGTGGCATCCAGAACCATAATCATCAATCACCAAGATGAATAAGGCCTCCTTGGAGAAAAGGCACATCATACCTGAATGAAGTTTGGGAACCAGAGCTAAGATAATTTTGAAAAATTGATTTTGAAAATAAATAAGTTCAGCTAGTGGAATTAAATTAAAATAAAACTTTCATGTCACGATAAAGTATTCGATGAATATTGCCCTGCAGTGTTGACACTGCATTATATTATAATTTATATTTTGTCAGAAGAAGAATTATCTTCCAGTATTTTTAATTATTGTTTCCTCATTATTTTTAATACCAATGAGATTGTAGTTTTGTTACATAACCTTATTTTTCCAAGTCATTTTTTCTATAATAAGTAAACTGCTTTTATCAGTTATTTCACAGACCATAGTGTTTATTATACAATTAAGGATAATTTTTCAAAAGCTTATGAATCTAAGCAGAAAGAGACAAAGAAATCAACAAAGAATAATTGTGTGAAGTTAATTACATAGTCATAGCAAGACGTGGTGTTGATGACATGATGGATGCATGTAGGATACAGTATTAATATACCAAAAAGTGTTACAAGGTATAATAGTTGGCCTGCAATATCAATATATGGCACACAACTGTTAGTCATGAAGGAGAACAACAAATAGTTACAAATGTTTTCTGCTGAAATGTTTGTCTGTACCTGAGTGGGTCATCTGTAGAAAGGATTTGTGCTTATGTAAACAACTGCCCTCTTCATTATGAAACTCAGAATCTAATTTACACAAACAGCCATCTAAACAAAAATGTAAATAATTTGACTATTTAAAATAGAATGATATAAAATCAGCAATGTAATTTCTTCATTGGGAGATTTCTCCCATATATTGGATGAAAATTATCCAGAGCTTAATATTTATTTATTAATTTTTGATGAGTATTTATTTATATCTTTTTAAATATTTATTACTTCAAGTTACATCTCCATCACAGTGTCCTCTTTCCACCCCTCCAAGTCCCGCCCCCCCACGCTCCACACCCTATCCCTTCCATCATACTCCTCTGGAGTGGAATGTCCCTACATAACAGTGTCCTGTCCCATTTCAGCAGTCATATGAGGACCAAGAGCCTCCTCATACACGGGGGCCTACAAGGCAGCATCACTAGGGCAAAATGTCTCATTGACAGGTAATAAAGTCTATGTTCATGTTCCCTTTAGTGCATTGGTTGTAATATAGTTATCCTGTACTACATGGCTAAAATCCGACTATAAGTGAATAGATGCCATGTGCATCCTTCTGAGTCTGGGTTAGCTCACTCAAGATGAGCTTTTCTAGTTCCATCCATTTGACTGCAGATTGCAAGATTTCGTTGTTTCTGTTAGCTGAGTAGTAGTATTCCATTGTGTAGATGTACCACAGTTTTTTAATCCATTCTTCGGTTGAGGGACACCTGGGTTGTTTCCAGTTTCTAGCTATTACAAATAAGGCTGCTATGAACATAGATGAGGAAACTTCCTTGTGGTTTGGTGAGATGTCATTTGGGTATATACCCAGAAGTGGTATAGCTGGGTCCCGAAGCAGAGCTATTCCAAATTTTATAAGATATCTCCAGACTGACCTCCATAGTGGTTGCACAAGCCTGCACTCCCACCAGCAATTGAGGAGGGTTCCCCTTTGTCCACACCCTTGCCAGCATGTGCTGTTATATGAGCTTTTGATCTTAGCCATTCTGACAGGTGTGAGATGGAATCTCAGAGTCCTCTTGAGTTGCATGTCTCTGATTACTAAGGATGCTGAACATTTCTTCAAGTGTCTCTCAGCCATTAGGGATTCCTTCTTGTGAATTCTCTGTTTAGCTCTGTTCCCCATTTTTGATTGGATTAATTGGTTTCTTGGCATTTAATTTCTTGAGTTCTTTGTGTGTTAATACTCATTTGCAAGTAGAGAATGTCTAGTCAGTGGAATAAGATTCATGGCTGTGTTGATCTTCCTTGTATTCCTGATGTGAGAATAGTGAGCATGGTATAAAGGCAATCATGATTACATAGCTATTTAAAGGGGTGAATGTCCACCTTAACTACCAAGACGGAGGAAAAAAAACACCAAGTAAGCAAAAGAGTGAAGTGAAACTTATTGTATAACATATATATTGGAGAGTTAGGAAACAGCCTTGGTATTAAAACAGATAATAAATTGCTTTAGTATTGAGACCTTTTAAATTTCTGTGCCTGTAAGTACATCCTATTGTAGTGTAAGTAGATTTAACAAAAGTTTAGTTATGAAAGCAAGTAAGGAAATAAATTAGATGAAGTACTGTTCACAGAAGTAGAAATAATGTTCTAATATTCTATATAAATACTAAGCTCTTTCAGTGTTACAGGTTGTTTATATTTTCCTTTAACTTTCTAGGTGTACTTAGTTTAGTGTTAATGAAGGCATATTGTTACCTCCAAATGAATTATCATATCTCTTAAATTTAATGCATTTTTCATTAATTTTATTTTATTTATTTTATTTTTAATATTTATTTATTACTTCAGGTTACATCACCATCACATTGTCCTCTTTTCACCACTCCCAGTCCCACCATCCCACCCTCTACCCCCTATCCCTTCCATCCCACTCCTCTGGAGTGGAGTGTCCTTACATAACAGTCCCCCACCCCAGTCATATGAGGGCCAAGAGCCTCCTCATACACTGGGGGCCTACAAGGCAGCACCACTAGGGCAAAATGTCTCATTGACAGGAAACAAAGTCTATGTTCATGTTCCCTTTGGTGCATTGGTTGTAGTATAGTTATCCTATACTATATGGCTAAAATCTGATTATAAGTGAATAGACATCATGTGCATCCTTCTAAGTTCCTTCTAAGTCTGAGTGACCTCATTTAGAATGAGCTTGTCTAGTTCCAAACATTTAGCTGCAATTTGCATGATTTCGTTGTTTCTGATAGCTGGGTAGTATTCCATTGTGTAGATGTACCCTCTTGATTCCTAAACAACTCAAAATTTAACTATGAGACTCTAGCTATCTATTCTTCAACCACCTCAGAGACCTGAGAGGGATAAATATATATGATAAAGGGGTAGTGGATGTACCACAGTTTATTAATCCATTCTTTGGTTGAGGGTCATCTGGGTTGTTTCCAGTTTCTAGCTATTACAAATAAGGCTGCTATGAACATAGATGAGGAAACTTCCTTGAGATTTGGTGAGGAATCGTTTGAATGTATACCCAGAAGTGGTATGGCTGGGTCTTGCGGTAGAACTATTCCAAGTTTTCTAAGATATTGCCAGACTGACCTCCATAGTGGTTTAACAAGCCTGCACTCCTACCGGCAGTGGAGGAGAGTTCCCCTTTGTCCACACCCTCGCCAGCATGTGCTGTCATTTGAGCTTTTGACCTTAGCCATTCTGACATTAAGAGCACTAAGAAGACCTTGTACCATCTATGTTGTCCGTTTAATTAGTATAGAAGAATTATTGAAGTTTCTCTTTTATATAAAATCAGAATCAATGCTAACAGAATTAGTCTGAGGACTAATTCATGCAAGTTAGCCAATGAGTGTTTTACTATACCTTTCTATGTTGTACCAAAATTTAAGAGTTTACAACCTTTCAAATTATGGGGACTTGAAGTCAATATTGAGATTTCCATTAACTCTATGGACTTCAACAAGAAAAATAAGGCTTGGTTGTATTTTGTTTCTACGAATGACAAGAAGTCCTATTTGTTTTGCATTATTCTGGAATTAAATAAAAATTGAAATGATGATAAAAAGTGCAACAAGGGATTCTGTACTCCCTTTTCAAGGGAAAAATAACCATAACTGTTTCCTAAATTGCTATGTGACAGAAACTTCAGTGAATACTTTCTACATTACACACTAAATAGTTAGTAAGGTTATATATACAACCTGATGACATGGCATCTCAGTTTTAGACGTATGTGGAATTTTCCACAACTTTAATCAAATATGTAACAATGATTGATATGCACTTGGCAATAGCTGTATCTTATTTCGTACAGTGTGGCATGTGTAACTACTTCACTGTTTGATCTGAAATATGTGTCTTCCTGTCTTTACTTTGATTTTACCTGCAATAAAATAACCAACTATTTTTCATAATCTCACACCCACAGTCTTGCCTCCCATTCAGACAGTCCACTGTCATGAATTTGAACATCATTTCTCTGCTAAAGAGTGTACCATGCATCCACATCAGTTCTCAGGTAGTAAGTGTGTCATTCACCTATGTGACAAGGAAGGTAACCATAGTTACTATCTTCACAATAGGACAGAATTTCCCACTTTTCCACAAATACACCATAAAAATTAGTCAGTGTTTTTCTTCTAAAATATATTTCTTTTGATATCTTCATTTATTATTTTTAATTCATAAGTAACTACATTTCCTCCAGTCATAGGAAATGTGATTTTTTAAATTCATTCCATAGATTTAATCTGCAACCCTACTTTTATTATTCCTTATTAATCATATGGGTTGCAGATCAGGTACCCTACATATTAGATATTTGCATTATCATTCATAACAGTGACAATATTACAGTTCTGAAGTAACAATAAAAACAATTTTATGGTTGTGAGCCTAGCTTTTAAACACTATGGAATATACTCAGCTATCAGAAAAAAAAAAAAGAAATCATGCAATTTGCAGCCAAATGGATAGAACTGGAAAAGCTCATTCTGACTGAGCTATCCCAGACTCAAAAAGATGCACATGACATCTATTCACTAATAATTAGATTTTAGCCATGTAGTACAGGATAACTATCTCACAATCAACACACCAAAAGGAACAGGAACATATATATATCTTGTTAACTGTTAGTGGGACACTTTGCCCAATATAGTTGCCATATAGGTCCCCAATGCAAGAGGAAGCTCTTAACTCCCATATGACTTTTGAACTGAGGGGGGCTGATATGTAGGGGCAACCCACTCCAGAGGAGTAGGATAGGTGGGAGAGGGGGAAGAAGGGGGGAAGGTGGGACCAAGAGGGGTGGAGAGAGGTGACTGTGATGGAGATGTAACTTGAAGTAATAAATAAACAAAATAAAATAATAATAATAATTTTATGGCTGGAGGTTACCAAAACGTGAGGAGCTGTGTTAGGATCACAACATTAGGCAGGTGGAGAACCACTGCAGTATAACAGAATTTACAGAATGTGTGTGTGTGTGTGTGTGTGTGTGTGTGTGTGTGTGTGTGTGTGTAATTTATTAGATTTATTTAGAATTTAAATAGATTGACTTAAATGCTGTGGTTCATTCAATTCAACAATTTGCTGGCTATGAATGGAAGGTCCAATAATCCAGTGTTGCTTGGTCTACAAAACTGGATGTCTTTCTTAGGTGGTTTTCAATAGACACTGGAATTCTAAAGTAGGCTCTAATGCCAGTGAAGGAATGGACTTGCTAGCAAGGTCAGAGTAAACAGGAAAAGAGACAAAGCTTCCTTCTTCCATGTCCTTTATAGAATTCCAGCAGAAATAAGCTTGTATAGATCTTCTGTGAAAAACTTGTATAGATACATATATAAGTCTTACAGGTTTTGAAGTACTTTAAAAAATCTGTTATTTTTTGGAGAGCATGTCTTTAGGATGGTTCTATTGTCTATGTTATTACAAGAGTAATGGAAACTAAAGTGAACATAAAATATCTTTGAAAGTTTTCATTTGAAGTTTGTAATCATAAAATTTAAGAAAATTCAAATGTGGACTCCAGAAATTAATGTAAAAAAGAGGTCAATCCACTGTGGATTGTTCATGTGAATTTAAATAAGAAGCAACAACTTAAAACTTACACCCTCCCCAAATGTAAGTGCCCTTATTCCTCCAGAATTTCAGTTACTGAGGATATTAATTAACATTTCAGCTTTTTTAAAGTCTAAGTCTAATTAAAAAGAAAGACAATTTCATCTTTATTTACATAATACATTAATATAGCATGATAATTTTAAAAATTGTATTAATTGCACTTTACTGGATGATGCAACACCATGATGTTTATTTCATTGTCATATAATTTCTTTAAAAATAAATTCTACCTGATAATTGTGACTGTGATTATATACAGAGTCAAATTCATTGAAACAAAATTGCAGTAACAGTTCTTGAATGCTTTTTATAATTCAAGATTAAGGGAAATTTGTTTTGACAAAAGTTTCAATAAGAGACCATTAAGAAAATATAATTTGACTGCTTTAGGCCTTTGTATAGATGCTGAAACTTTCTTAAAGTAGCTAATCTAATTTCATTTGCTCCTCCAGGGGAAAATACATTTGCCTTGAATATTATTTTAAGGGCCAATTTACCCTTATACTGACATATAAGGAAACAAAGCAATGCATAAGTCTGAATTTTTGAAAATTGTCTTATATGTGTGTGTCATCCTGAAGACTTTCCTTAAATTGTAGATTTCATTAACATCAGAGTTTCAGAAACTGTGATTGTTTTTCCCTAAAAATAATTCTTCTTTATGTCAATAAATATCATTAAAAAAGAAAATGCAGACATCCTGGAAAGGATAAACTCTTCATGATCAAGTGGATGATGAATATTATAAATCCTCAAATAAAGATGGTTTGTGTCTTCCCTATAGCCTCCCTTGAAGAGAAAGAATCAAAAATAGCTAAAAACAAAGAAAAGTTTTTTTTAATCAAAATCTTTTTAATATCTGACTTCGCAAAGCAAACCTTACAATACGAAATGAAGAGACTTTGAGGATCTTTGTCCCAATCTCAAGAGATAGAAATTGCACAAACACAAGTAAATCAAACAGAGAAAAATAATACTAAGTTATAAGAGAATTCAAACACAGGTCAGCAATTCATAAATATTTCAATAATCAGTGTGGACAAGTTATGAACATCTGTCCTTGTACGCTTAGACAGTGGCACAGGATAAATGATCTCAGAAGTCAAGACATATTTTTAAATTTGGCCCGGGGTCACTGTTGTGGCTCCCAATGTCCATTGATCTCAATTCAGGATAGCATCTGACCTTATGACAAGATCATATTGTGACAGCTATGGTTTCTAGAATTATTTTTTGAGACAAAAGCCAGTATTGATAATATTTTAACAAAAACTGAGCAAACTTTTCCATTTCATATGTTATGAAAAACATAAAGGTAGCATAAAGGCTGAACTAGTTATATTTATTTAGGGGTATATATATATATGTATATATATACATATATATGCTTATACATAATATATATTATATATAAATATCTCTAACAAAAATTTAAAAAAGTACAAATAAACAAAAAAATATAGTACTTCCATGAGCCCAAACTATACAAAATCGTCTTCTCAAAACCTAACCACAATCAACATAATGAAGGATTTCTTTGGTTGAAGAAAATAAAACAAAAAATATAAGGATAAATATGGTCACTGCCTACCTTTCCCAAGAAAGAAAAATCAGCTGAACACAGTGATGTCAGAATGGTCCGGAAAAATATTCTGGAATCAATCCTGAAGGCTTCTTGGACATGTGTGTCATTGATACTGGTATTGAGCAATAAAAGTTAATTTGGTTATGTAAAGTATTTTAAAAATTCTGGAAGTCCAGATAACATGATAAAATTTGAATGATAAACCTCATAGTCTGGGAGTTTGAGAATATGGCTTAAACTAGTAGATTATTTTTACATCATTGGCTATAACAAAAAGAATGTTGGACTTTTTCCTTTTTTCTCATCTCCTCATACCCCTCAAATGATGTATAAACATTACTTCTAAAATTCAAAGAGGTCACACTTTCCAGTTATCATAGGCACGTGTCAAAATGGTTAGTTCCATTAAAAAAAACCTAATTATTTTAAGTTTCCATATCCCTGCTTCTTACATTTCTTAGCATGATTCTGACATTGAAATACAAAATTTCTTTGTTAGACTTCTAATCCTTTTTTCAGTTGCTCACTAAGCCTTGTGGTGCCTCATGCCTGAAGTCTCTAATCAGTTGAAGTGTATGACTAGAAAATCCAGTAATCCTCTTCCGGTTTCCCTGAATTCCTGTATGTGAAAGTGTCATTTCCATCTGCTAAGCAGTCATAAAAATGGAAATGTGTATTCAGTGTTGAATATACAGCACCAGAAGTTTAGAGATTTCACATGTGGAAGATAAATATATTGGAGTCATTTTTCTGAAAGAAAATACATGTATTTTTAAAATGAATAAAGTTCAGAGTTCTTAAGGAGAATGTATTTCTTACATATTATTAATGCTAATTACATGTGCTTAATTAAAGTTTATTTGAATTGAAGTGAGGGGAGTATGAGGTGTTATGGACATAAATTGATGACCAATTGGTGCAGGGTATCTAACATTTAAGAGTTTCTACAGATAATATCATAATTTACTTCATTACTGAAAAAAATAAATTGCTCTTGTTCTGCTCATTTATGGTAGACAAAAAAAAAAAAATTATCTTTTTCCAAAAATTCCACAGCATAGTCAGTGCATAGTCAGAGGAAAAACCCTATGTGTTACTGCTGTTCAGAATTTGTGGTGTGTGAGTCAGAGACTCGGGGAGTCATTTGAGTTTTTATTATTTCTCTTTATTTTTTTAAAATACTTTATTATTTTTTTTCTTCAAGTTACATCTCAGTCACAAACCCCTCCCTATTCCCCCTTCCTATCCCACCCTTCCACCCTCTTCCCCCCAGAAGTTTCCCCTTTCAGTCCAACAG